>PVHY01003547.1:73161-106374 GCA_004024945.1 Uropsilus gracilis | reverse complement strand
CCCCGCAGCCCCTTATCCCTGCCCCACACACTCCTGTTCTTCCAGCCAGGATCCCCTCTTCCTGTTAGTCAACCCTTTTGTTCTGAGTGTCAACTGAGAGCAATGAATTGAATAAGTCACCACATTTGTTGCTCGCCAGGTCCCTAAGGAGTTTTCCAAGAGAGAAGGGCCTGCCTGCCTGGTGCAGCAATCTTCAAGTGAGAGAAGCAACCTGGTAACCCCTGCCTGTGGAGAAAGGGCAGAAGTGCTCCCACACATCCAGAGATGCCCAAAACTACTCAGAGGGACTGAGGTTGTGTGTGATACAGGAAGTGGGGGGGGGGTCTCACTCCCAGCAGCTTGTTAGTTGAGCAGCAAACAGACCAGCTCCAGGCTGGTGTCAGAGCAGAGCCCAAGAGAGCTCTGCAGTTTCCCTCATATGCCTGAAGTTCAGGCTGTGTGCAGATGGGGGCCTGATCTGCCCACAGGCCAGAAGCAAAGAGGCTGGTGAGAGCTGCCCAAAAGGCTGTATTCCAGAAAGAGAAGATTCTGGCCAGAGTGTCGATGTGATGGAAGAGGGAATCCCCTGAGAAGAATCATGTAAGCCAACTGGAAAATCAGACCACTCACACCCAGAATGAATTGGTGAGAGCCAACAAATACAGGTTTAGAGCTGCGCAGATGCCCCAGGCATTCAGAAAGGAACCAAACACCATCACTTTTTAGATCATTTTCAATTTAAAGATGATAACAGATCCATTCTTACTGAGGATGTGGAGGAAAGAGGTAAGGGATGGGGAAAAAATGTTACTAAGCCACAAACTCAGTTTAGCGGCCCTGGGTCTAAACTGTGGCCATGTGGTCTCTGTAGGATCTCTCCAAAAACAATCACTGTGCCCAGAAAGGTGCCAAAATGTAGATGTTGCCATGCCAAAGGTTGTTTGACCTCCCTGAGAAAATGGCATACTCCGCCAACTCTTTAAAGAATCTTCAGAGTCCCAAATGAACTCTGTTGCAGCATTTTCTTATCTACCTCTGGCCACAATTGGAGTCGGGAAGAAATTGGGGCTGAAGCAATGGAATAAGAATAAATAAGCAGACACCCCCCCCCCCCAGCATCCTGTGGCTTTGTTCAACAAGCTGTGCTTAAGGCCAGGCAGAGGTGAGGGGCTCTTGCATAAGAGACTGATGGATGGTTTGGAGCAGACATTTCAAGTCTGTTTTCACACCTGAAAGTGTCCAAAAGTCTTTAGGCTCTGCCAGAGACATGAGCAAGGAGAAAAGCGGTATAAGGAAGGGTGCTGAGGGACAAGCAAAATGAAGCTGATTCCTGAGTTTTTATCCCCAGCCCTCAGTAAAAGCAGCTTCCCTCGTGAGGATGGTAACTGCAGGCATGAAGACTGATGAACAGTGGAAAAGCGGAGGCTGAGATGAGCTCTGTTCTTTCATTCCTTTTGTTTCACCTTCTCACCTACCTCCCCTGACTTTGGACTAAAACTAAAGGGAAATATTTTCTTTTTATATTTTCTGATCAGTTATCAATAGAACCTATAGAAGTAGCTATGTAATTATGTCAGGGACCAGAAATAAAAGTCTGCATACCAGATTTGGGTGTTTTGTCAAGACCAAGCTCTAGGGGTCACCCTGTGTATGACCAAGGCCAACCCTATCATGTTCTGAAATTGACCTTTCCTCTCCCTCTACTGGGTTACATTCTGACTCTATCCAATGCCTCTGTGAAATCAGAATCTGACACTACTTGGTGAACCTGCTGCAGTCCTGAGGCAATGTAACACTCCTTAAAATAACTAATAGTCATCACACATCTGTTGTGAGCAGATGCTTTACACACATTTCTCATTGTATCAGTTAAGTGACTTTCAGTTACAAGAATAGAAAATACAGATCAAACAGAATCAAATAATTTTAAAAATAAAAATAATAGTACTAATATGGAGTGGGGTTCCTATAAATGAGCTAGGACATCATCCAGAACTATGACAGCTTCAGGCAGTTCCATCAAGGTCCTGGCTCCTTCTCTCTGCAGTTTTTTAGCTCTGTCCCTTTACATGCATCAGTTTCATGTTAGCATCTTCAAAAGTGTCTCTCCTGTTTACTTTCTGCTAAAAGAGAGCAGACTCTTCCAGAACTACTAGCAAACTTCCTGAATCATTCACCTCAGTGGAGTCATTTGCCAATTCCTGAGGAAAGCCCTGTGGCTAAGAGAATAGCCTGCACTGCTGGGCTGGGGCCTGGGCCCTGAGTCCATCACTGTGGCAGAGGGCTTTGCTAGAGCCTAGTTGACTAGGCAGGACCAGTCAGAACCTCTGCCTCATGGGGTGGTGTAAGGTCCTCCCAATAAAAGCTCATGTGCAAGGTTTGCAGAGGGTAGAGAACCAATCACCATACCCTCTCTTGCAATAGGGGAGGGCCCTTGTTCTTGTGAATTAGTATATTCTGGTCATGATGCAATTAAGGAAACAGCAATTCTGAGGGGCAAAACAATTCCCCCAGCTCCACCCAGAGTTATAGCGCCACCCAAAGTCTGAGTGGGTCCAAGGTCATGCTCTTTCCCCTACTCCTATTCACTTCTTTATTTGCAGCACCTTACATAATCTGGGTCTGCTGGCAGATTTCTGTGTATACTTCTAGTAGTAGATGTGTAGTAAATGTAGTAGAAAAATGTTAGTTTTCTGAGTATTGGTCAAAGAATAATACTTCCCGACCAATGGGTGTTACCTTGAAATTACAGGACATCATAACTGGAGTCTATAACATGAGATTTCCTGAGTAGGAAAAGAATTTTTTTATCAGTGAAATATTCTCTCCTTTGCCTGTGTATGGGCAAAGTCACAAAACCATGTCTAATTCTGGAAAATCAATATGTAACCCTCCTCCCAGCAACTAAAAATGAAGTAGCTCCCTTAACTATACACAGATTAAATAGAGAGAAGAAGCATGCTCTATGACTATTGTCAAGTCTGCTGACATAAAATTAAAGCCCCAATTCTCTAGAGCAACCAGCTATGTTAAATGAGCCCACAGAGGTAGATATGATTGTCAGAAAGTCGTCAACCCTCCCAGAAGTATTGTAACCAAAAGCAAGACCTTGTTAACCTCAATAATTTTTATCCTGGTTCTGATGCAGTATCTGAGAATACATTAGGTTGGTATTTAAAGCCTAAACTTAAAGCAGAAGTTTTGTTGAGGGTTTTCTTAATGCATCCTCTTCCATTTCAGTGAGCAACACCGTGTGTGTTCTAGAACGTTCTTCATCCAAACCAATTTTAAGAGAAAAAAACAATTTTAAAAGAGAAAAAATGGAACTCCCCATTCGTTTGTGTTTGGAAGTGTGCTAAATGATGCAGCAGGCAGACTCCTTGGAAGAGATTAATACACATGGATTGCCTCACCCTAAAACCCTTATTTTGCGTTTCAGAAATGAACCGGCATCACTACGCCCTGTACGTGCACAACTGCCGACTGGTCTTCCTTTTACGCAAGGACTTCGACCAGGCCGACACCTTCCGCCCCGCAGAATTCCACTGGAAGCTGGACCAGGTATGGGCCGACGCGCCTCCCCTACACAATCTGCTCCTTCCTGCGGCGCTAGCCGTAGCCAGTGGGGATGGTACTAGGTGGGTGGGTGTGCAGGCACCTCGTAGCTAGGGTCACTTGCTTTTTTTTTTTTTTTTTTTTCTTAAATCAGCTTATGGAGACACATAGGATGGAGAGTGGCTGCCCGGAAGACCAGTTGGGAGCAGGGAGAGCCACACTTTTCTCTGGAATCCCTATGGGTTTGCGGAGCTACCCATAGGGATGTCTTGTCCTTGTTCCCAGATTGAGCTCCTGGGAAGCTGAGTCTCAGACCTCTGGGCCTACTTTCCCATCTTTGTTAGCATATATTTATTCCATGCTCATGTCTCCTGTTTGACGTCTTCCATCTCCTTTGGGTGACGGCACAACCTTGCATTTGGTGGCACAGATTGAACAGGGGACCTGAGGACTCGGAAGTCACAGTGATTCTGTGCGCCCTCAGCAGTGCGTGTTCTTTCCTGAAGTGCTAAAATGTGTGGCTCACGACTTGTCATCACGAGGACCACTGCGCCCCACTTGTCATGCAGTCAATGCAGTGTCTGGTTAAAATCAGAGGCTTTGAAGGGGTGGTTTCCCAGGGCTGTGGAGACTGTGGAGGTGGTTTGCTTCCCCCGATGGGGGGCCGTAAAAGTATCTGCAGCAAGCCTAGAAGGCCTTCTGTTCCCGGAAGAGGCTGTCATGTTTTTCTAAAAAGGCCTTAAGATGATCAAGAGGGATGTGCCAAAAGGCAGGCAGGGGACTTGTAGAATGAAGGGATGTTTTTGGTTACTGCCCCTTTGAGAGGATCGGATTCCCTGACTTTACTCTCTGGGGTCTCAGCATAGTTTCTTGGTTTTTGCTTTTTGCTTTCTTTCTGCCCCTCTCCTATGCTGAGTGCTTCCAGGGCCTTCAGTCTTCTTCTCTCCTTCCCAAACCCACTTGTGTGCCACCTCATCTGGACTGTTTCCTTTTCTCTCCTTCCCTTCATCTTTACCGCCTCTACCCCCTTCTCTTCACCACTAAAGCCCCCAGCTCCAGTGGCACTGCTGTCAGAGTTACAGAGAAGTTTTCCGGGTGCAGCTCATTTATGTGAAACGGTGATGGTGGCTGCCCCCTTCATCCACACACAGTTGGATGTCTTCTCTTCGAAAGAGAGTCTGCCTCAAGGAATCTCTCCATTGGAGAACTTCAGACTACCAGTTGAGGATGTCAGACTGATGGAGGAGATGTTTGAAGCACCTACCTAGTCTATTAGCAGTGAACCTCACCCTGCTGGATCCCCGTTTGTGCAAATGTGGCATCAGGATCAGTATATGTTCCTCCGCACTAAGATTTCTGGGTCTTTCCAAAATTATGGAATGCTGGCATTGTTTCATTTCCCAAGAACCTCTCTGCTACCTTCTATAGTGCCATATGGTTTATATGGGATGTTTTTGGATACATATTATGAACTGAGGTGAATTAAAATAAACTCCATATTGAGAGAGATTTTAATAAGAACATTGCTGTGCTGGCCAGGATATTTATAGGTGCCCTGCAGCGTTTTCTAAGACAGGATTGAGAGACACTGATGTAGGCAAATGAAGTCACAGGCATTGAAATTAAAAATGGGTGAAGATGGAATTCTGGTTCTGCAGATAAAGATATAGTGAATCTAGCTATTTTGAAATCTGTCCTCAAAGTGGTGAATTTTAGGAGGTGCTGAGAGGCACTAAGCACGTTCCACACTACTCTGATCTCATGCCATATGTATGTGGTTTTGGTGAGCTTGCTAATTTAAAACTTAAATTAAAAAAAAATAGAGATCACAATTTTCCCTGAAATGTAAAATTTTTACAGTCTTGAAGAAATCCTTTAAAATGGTCAAATCTTCATTTTGCTAAAGCTCTGCCTTCTTGTCTTTGTCAGCTCAGGCCATAACCAAGTGCCACAGATTGGAGAACTCAATCAAGACACAGTTATTTCTGAGTTCTCAGTGACTGGGGGTTGGGATGCCCCAGATCAAAGTGCCAGCCAATTTCATTTCCTGGTGAGGGCCCAAGAAAGTTGCCTCACATTTTCCTCTTCTTAAAAGGCCCAAGTCCTGGAGGATTAGGGCCCAATGTTATAACCTCCTTTTATCTTCACTTCCTCTGAAAGGCATAATGTTCAAATAAAGTCACATTGAAGACTAAGCGCATCAGCATATGAATTGGGAAAGGAGAAAGGACTCACTCCTTTCTTTCATAACATTCTTCTGCTAAAGAAATTAGCACTGAAAATTTTGCAGGCTGCCTAGCCTATTGATAATCAGAAACCCCAGTTGCCCTTTTTCTGAACAGAGACTCAGCAGGTAGCTATAAGAAATCTCAACCATACTTTGCTAGCAATTCAGTGGTATGTATAGAGCAGCTTAGATCTTTCTCTCCCCTTATTTTGTTCCCTGTATAGACAGAATATTATCAAATGTTGCTTGGATGGCTATCACTTGATGGCCACAATGTTCATGCCTGATCATGTCCCCTCCAGGAAGCCATGCTGAGTTGCCTCTGGGTGATATGACTCTCCTCTGTGCCCTCCAGATTCCATGCAGAACTCTATCCCAGTACTTGTACATAGTTACCACTTTAGCATGTTTTTCTGCTCACTTCAGCTGAGCCCCAAAAAGGTAGAACTAGAACTGTGCCTTATCCTTCCACATTACCTTGTCCTCCTTGCAAATTATGGCCCTGAGTGCATGATTGATGTTGAGTAGGTGTTTGCAGGTTGGTGAGTTGTTGTTCCCAAAAGAAGTTATAGTAATGAGCAGTGAAGTAGGGGAGGAGGAAAGGGAAGGAGGGAAGAACAATCCAAAGATCTTTAAAAACCTTCTGTTGATTAGTTATTCTTTTGATCTATTTTATGGATCATCTGAAAGTTCTAAAACTTTTTTTTTTCTCTCTGGATCTCAAACATTGTTCAACTTTGATCTTGATATTTTATTTCAAAGATCTTCATAGATTTACCACCAGTGTCTCTATAACTGCTACATAAGTTTCTGGCTTTGACCAGAAGAGACTCAAACCAGTTATATGTATTGTGTGTCTTCAGATGCCTGGCCACCTTGGTGAGTCCAGAAGCATGATCAAACCCTAATAATTGATAAGGCTGCATTTATTTCCATATTCAGCAATTAATTCTGAGTACAAACTATATGCTGCATCATTACTGGGTACCAGGAATCAGTAGTCAGTGGTTTATATGAGAGCCTTTGCTCTCTGGAAGTTTCCTTGAGACTGGTATGAATGAACACATAACAGACAGCATACAAGCCTCTACAGAATGTGTGGGGGCAAAAAGATAAGGCTAGTGAGGGGGGGGGAGTCTGGGAATAATTCCAGGGCCACCTAAGCTGGGCCTGGAGATAAGGAGCTGGGAAAACCCCTGGGAGAGAACATCACCAAAGAGGGTGTGATAGCTCAGTGATGTGAACCAGGGAGACACACTGGTAGAGAGGGGAACAGGAGGTCTTCCTCGGGAGTCTCTAAGCTTCCAGGGTGGCAAGACATAGGAAGGGCCAGAAGGTGAAGGCATTAACAGATGTTGGGACCCATGCTGGGAGGAACAGATGGGAATTAAATCCCAAGGGGCTTTTTATATCATAGTATTGAGTTAGTACTTTATCTGCAAAAGATGGTCCACGATGGAAGCACTCTGTTGGTCAATAGAATGCTGAGAATTTTAGGAATGAGGAAATATGAGGAATGTCACTGTGGCATTTGTGAAATGTATCCCATTTAAACAAATATAACTCAAGTCATTCATTCGGGGGAGGGGGGCAGTGGCAGAAGCTTAGAAGAACCTCCTCTAAGCACCCGCAAGTTGGGAGATATAGCATTCGATAAAAGGCCTTCACCAGGACAGACATCTCGTAAACCCCTTACCAGGCAGCTCTCGTCCATGGCCCTGTCAGTCCAGTGTCCCTCACTAAAGTGATCATAATGATGAGGAGAATGTCATTTTAATAGGATTTTTACTTATGATGTGCTAATGCAAATCCCTGGAGCCTGCAGTTAGTCATGTGCAAAGCCGACAAGAGCAGAGGAGACCGCCCAGCTGCCAGTTCAGACAGGAAAGGTTTATTAATTTGCAGCCCCTTCTGACTTTAATATTCTTTGGTTATGGTTTACTCAGTGTCACAAATTCTAATGATCTTCCTTTTGGAACTGCTGGTGCTTGGAGGGAAAACTGCTGATGTTTTACAGCATGTTCTACTTATTGGGAGACACAGTCTAAGTGGTAGTCTCATTTGACCAGCAATAGGACAGGTGTCCCTGGCTCATGGGAAGAAAAACAGTGCAGCTCTGAGTAATTGCCAAGAGCATAAGATCGAACAGTGAGGTATGGGCTCACAGGCACAAAGGGGAGAGAAGAACCACACCATGCCTTAGTGGGGGCTCACAGCCCTACCCAGGTTATGGACTCTGCTCCATACACAAATGACCGGAGATGCCTGAGTGGGTAACAGGGCCCCCCTTATTGAAGCTTCAGCATCACACAGTTCTAGACAGTAGCAGAATCAGGTCTGCTTCTTGCCCCATAGTTCCAAAGTTGAAAGTCAGGTTATTAATATAAAATCTCCCAACTTTTAATTTTACTTAAAAATGTGTCTCATCAGACCAAACAAAAATGTTCCTTAGCTACCTTTATCCTTCTGGTCACCAGTTCGTGATTGCTGACTTAAAAGAAAAATGGAGACCAAAAACATACTGTTACTTCAGGAAAAAACACACTGTTACTACAGGAAAAAATACACTATAACAAGTCTATTTGAGAAGCTTGGATGTTCCTAAATAGAACTGCTTGTCCTTTCTGAGCATTCCCTATTATCCTAGCTTCCTGCCACCTCCCCATAAAGAATGCCAGGCTCCAGTAGTGGGCATGGGGTGAGGGCTATCTGGTCTCCAGCAACCCCTCATCATGTCCAGAAAGAAGGGCTTGTGTGAAGGGCCAAGGTCCCCCTAACCCAGGCCTCTGGTATTGCTGGTGGTCTTCCTTCCTCCCACATGAGAGAGAATGCGTCACAGGCCCACATTCCCCAGAACAAATGACTGAGCCAGCTTTTGAGCCAAATGCTCACATTTATCTTGGGCCAAAGCCCTTGCCTGTCAAGTCCAATCTGCTTTCGTAGGATTCTAAAGCTTCTAAAAGAAGTTACCAGTGAATAAATCCTTTATTTTTGGTGAGGAGAGTGTTAGAATGATCCAGTCAGTTTACTTGCATCTGCTCTTTCAGCCACATTGGAGTTAAATGTGTTAGTTCAATCATTATTATAGCCAAGTGTCAAGGAGTTAATTGGAAAATGGTAAGTCCAGTCCAGACCAGTCATCTTAATGAGCAAAATAATTGAGCTTTGTCAGCACTCTAATTCCACTGTTAAAGACTAACTCATGGGTACGTCAGCCATGTTTCCTCTCATGGAGGGTAGCCGCCCTACTCAGGGCCCTGCCCTGTACACTGGCTTTCTCTCCCCTGGAGTAACATGCACCCTCAACAGGAGAAAGGTATCCACAATCTCTTTTCTCTTTGAGGCAGAATCCCATGTGACTGTTCTCTGATGCTAACTTACAGAGTTGTTCTGAATGGATAACCTTGGACAGAGCGTCACAAAGATGGAGGCTCTTGCAACTCCATTTCTCTGTAATACATAAAGCCCTTGATGAGTCCTCCACGTCTCAGAGACCTCTCCCTGCTTCTTTCTATCGCCGACACTTCTAGACATTTTGGGAGAGGTGGCCCTCATTGCAGAGAGGGGGCCTCAGATCGACACTGAATGTCCTCAGTCCTCTGGTGTTAAAAGTGCAGTGACTGATTTTTTTGCCTCAGAAAGATAACCACTGAACTATTTAGTCCCTTTGTTTTGCTTTCCTTAGAGGGGGCACCAACATAGTGAGACCCAGCACTCTAGCCCATTGCTTGAGCCATCTTGAAGCCCCTTTTTTGCAACCTCCCATTATGTCCTTTTGGATGCATCTCTGAACCCAGTTACCTCGACAACATGATACCTCACCTAGACTCCTCAGTTCCCCCATTGGTAACTTGTGATTGACACAATGGTGTCCCAATATATCTGCCTCCTAATTCCTGAAACTTAAGAATATATATCTATGCATGACAAAATGTTCTTTATAGATGTTAAGATCCCTAAAGATCTTTAAAGATCCTTAAAGACATAGGAAGGATATGTAACTGTGGGGTCCTACAGGAAAACGGTAGCATGTTTAGAGTCAGAGATGTGATGACAGAAGCAGAGATCAGATAAATGTGGGGTCATGAGCCAAGGAATTAGCTGGACAAAAGGTCAAAGAGATAGGATTTTCATTAGAGCCTCCAGCAAACATTTGACCCTACTAGCACCCTGATTTTCACCCAGTGAAAATCATTTCAGACTGCAGACTTTCCAAAACAGAAAGATAGTGAATTTGTGTTGTTTTAAGGCATAAAGTATAAGGTAATTCATGTAGCAACAATAAGAAACCCCTCCATCACTCATGAGCCTTAAGGAACCCTGAGCTTCCTCAGGCTCAAGGTTTCAGTTACCACCTCCTTCTCACAGATTACTGAGAGAACCCTGGGCCTGACTGTTCAGCCAGACTCAGGGACTCTTTTGTACCCCAGTATGTGGTGCCATTGCTTCAGATCTTCACAGAACATTCTGCTCAGAGGTATAACCCCAGAAGGGCGGGAAGAAAAGTTACTCTTCTAACCTCCCCCAGTGCTGTTTGTCCTTTGCTTTCTATCAGGCACACATCCAAACAAGCCTCTGGACTAGGCACCCCAAGAGGCAGATTTAGCCTTTCCATCTGCCCTAAGTCTGTTCTTTTATAGTTTACGGTGCCTGCCTCTTCAAGAGTCTTTATAAGTGGAAAAAAATACCTTCTCTTCCTTCAGGGGAGAAACACTGTTTTCTTTGTTTGATTCTGGAAATGCTAAAACAAACCTAGAAACTGTCCTGTCCTTGTCAGCACCTCACTGGAAGCTGCAAGCTGACAGACTTGATATATGAATGAGATTTCCTAGATAACACCTGCAGCCCCCAACATAGAGTCACTAGAGGTCACCTCTCAAGCTCACACTACACCCCACTATGCCTTCCCATTCTCTGCCTAAAGCCTTCCTCTAAGACAAGAGGAGCCCGTTTTGTACCAGTGAGCACAGTCTAAAAACTGGCAGTGCCCTGACTCTAGAAACACCCTTCACTCAGAGGGCCAGAAGCAGCCTGACTCCAAGGTGGGGAGCACGTCTAGAAAGCCTCTTGCTCTCAGGAGTTCCAAGGGAGCAGGTCCCCCACCACTCCACAGTACCTCTTCTCTTGGTTTGTCCTCCTTTCCCAACTTGCTCTCCCCACCCCCCAAGTCTTCTTTCCTCCTCCCTGGAACTACATTGAACTGAACTCTGATAGCACAGGGGAAATGTCTGCTCTATCAGGGGCAGTTGGCAGACATGACTTGTGACTAGGAAGACAGGGACTTCTGCAGAGTTCTAGAAGCAGATCCATGACAAAAACAGACAAGTTACCAACAGCCCAAAGGGAATGAAAAAAGGAAAGGAAAGGATCTTTAACTCAGGGCAGATTAGTGCTGCTGACATTAGTGGCACTGGCTGTATAACTTACCCATAGTAGATCTGATAACAAGTAGATAATTCCATTTGTGTCTGATTATGAAATTATCTCTACAAACCCACTGAGTGCTTCACAGGCCATATTTGTCAGTATTTTCTGAACTACTGCTAAGATTTCACAGACTTTCCTTGGGTATTCACTGTTACTCAAAGGAATTTCTTTCATTCTTCCTCTGAGGAACCTGTGCTGAAGGAGAATCAAAATTCCTGGTGAATCAAAAGCTGCAAGAATGCCACTCTCTTCCCTGCTCCAATCTCAATCTTTTCCCCCTTTCTCCTGCCTGGAAGGCTAACTATACGAATGTTAATTTTAAACAAATGGAAGATACTAATTGCTCTTTATCTTCCTTGCCTTGCTGGCAGATATGGCTTCTCTCCAGGTTCCCTCCCCTGATGAGGACCTCCTCAGTAATTCCTCTTGCTCCTGTGAAATCATTATTTGCCTGTAAGGCTGTATATCTGCCCAGAGGCAGTAGCTCCCCCCCCCCCATAGATATCCTGTAGTACATATTTAAAATCAGTGTCTCTCAGTTTACTCTTATAAAGATGGAAATATAATCAACACAATTAAAAGTGTTGAATAAATCAAATCACCTTTCAACAATAAATAACGATGCTCAAGCTTTAGGTGGTTCCAATGCAAGCACCTTTTATTCAGTCTCTATACTTTCCCTTTTGTCTTTCTAAGCTCTTTGAGTGCCAGTAGGAAGGCAGGGTGGCTCCTACTTGGCATCAAATTCAAATGTCTGCATGTGTGCTATGAAAGACATTTTTCTGTCACTTTCAAAACACTATGAAAGGACAAGTAATTGCGAAATTAGAATCTTCATTTAAGTGTCAAATCTTAGTGCTACTCTGTCCCATAAAGAGAAGTGAGGCAAAAATATCAATCAATCACCATGAGGATCCCAAGAAGTGAGAAATGTTCGAATGGATACTACTCCAAGAACTTTCTTTTTAATTCTAGTAAACATCTTACAGTTTATCCATAGTTCCCAGGGTAAGAATAAAAAACAGGAGACATGGTAAGATGATTTCTGCATCTCTTATCTAACAAATGAAAAAAACATTAATATGTCTCAAAACACACATACTCCAAGAAGGTAAGGATATTTTTGACTTTGAAGAATTTACAACCTGAATGTATAAGAAAGATGGCAAGAATAAACCAAATATGCTGATATTAAAGTGTATAGGGACATGGATATTCATCCAAAAATAAATTCCAAACTCAACTTCTCAGAATTGAGTGTTAGCACCTTTTGAAGTAAAGATCAGTTACGGCACCATGTAGAGAAGGTTGTTCATCCCAAAAATGAGACCATGGAACTGGCTGCCCATGGGACACCACTCCTTTGAGGAAGTTTTGAAAAGTAGTAACTTTTCAAAGAGACCTAGCAGTGAGACTAATTTGCCCTATCTTCCATGTTTCCTCCCAATCTTCCACAAGTCATCTGTTTCCATCCTTAGTGTCTAAACATGCAAATATTGCTGCACTTACTGCTCATTAGTTTAGCTAAAGGAAGTGGCCTTTAATTATGCTTTTAAATAATGAACCTCCTCCATCACCTTGACAATCAGTGCATATTTAGAAGGAAGCAAGGCCTCATTATGAAACAGCTACTGTATCTCTTGGTTACTGAGATGATGGTAACTTTCTTGAGGCAATAGAAACGGGAATGAAAAGACAAACAAGTCTCTTGATTGCATTATAGCCTTATAGCCCTCAGTGAGAGAACAGCAAGCAGTTAGCTGATAAATTATTACATCTGAGTAAAAGAAGGATAATTAGTCCTTTTGAGAAACTATTTCGTGCCAATCTCCAAACTCGTTGACTTATATATAATAAGTTTAAGTTACACAGTGATGCACTGTGATTTCATAATTCTGCTTGATAGATACTGAAATTGATATTAAGATTAAGTAATTTGCCTAAGGTGTTGAACCAAGTCCACCATTTTCTAAAACTTCACAGTCTTGTTCACTATGCGTTTATTTTATTGAGAAGTGGTCACAAGAACCTGGCAGAACCAGGTATCCACCAAGTCTTCAATATATTTCCATTCCTTGACTTTAACAGGAATTTGCTGAGATGGTTTGCTTCTACACAATTGCTAGGCACAGGCAAACTAGACAATATTATATTTGTATCAATATGCATGGTTGTGAAGAATAAAAAAGAACATTGTCACGGTTGCATTTTATCTGTCATGGATAATTCATTTCCATTATTTGATTCTCCAATTACCTATTGATCTTAAGACCTCACTCAAAGCTCATGTCCTTGATAAAACCTTTCCTACAACTTACTTTTCCACAGAAAATTGACCTTACCTTCATTGGAGCCCCAGAATTTTATCATAGCATCTTTCATATTTTATTAGATTTTTTTTTTTTGGTTCTTTCCTTTCTATACTGGGATACCATGTCTTATTTACCTCTTTTATCTCTAAAATGATATATGCATAATATATACTTCTGTATCTGTTAAATATATGCTTCTGAAAAAAATGAGTCCTTACCTGAATTTCATAATCTGACATATTGTAATTCTCAAGCTACTCTAGCTACCAGTCTGTTCATCTAAGTATCATTTGAGGAACTTTGACCCCCAAATTAAAACCACCCAGATGTTCTTTTAATAGGTGATTAGATAAATTAATTGCTCTACATTCATACATGGGATGCTCCTTCAGCAGAAAAAAAAGCACAAACTATTGATTCACATACCATGGATGAATTTCAAAACCATTATGCTAACTGAAAGAAACTAGCCAAACTAGCCAACAAAAATTACACATTGCATATCTTCATTTACATTAAATGTCCATAAAAGCAATTTTGTAGACAGAAAAGCAGATCAACGCTCGCCTAGGGCTTGAGGTCAGAGTAGAAAGCAACTCTAGATGGATATATTTGGGTGATGAGAGCATTCTAAAACTTAATTGTGATGAGTGCTGCACAACTCTGTAAGCTTACAAAATTGTATTGAATTTCATGTTAACAAGAAGTAAATTTTATAATCTATAAGTCATAATTTAAGCTAAAATAAGCTAATCTCAGTGTTGAAATAAAGCAGAATATGGAGGGAAAGAAGGGAATGTTGTAATCACTGAGCTTGAAGTATTGCAAGCTGAAGTTCAACAATGCCAGAATGACTGGAAATGTAGGGAATTGATACCAGAAAGGAGGGAGATGCGGGAAGAGAGCCCCCAATCTAAACGTAAACTTCCCTCAGATACTTGGTCCTTGAACTGTGTACACACTGGTAAAAATAAAGGAACCCAGTGGAAAGGAATGGCAAGAGAGATGAAAAATATTGAGGTGAGATTTTTAACTGCTGTCTCCTGCAAATGAGACAGCTTTTGGCATTCTTCCAAGATAAAAGGGCTAAGTAAACACCTAGTTTTCCACTGAAATGGTATTTTAGGAGTAAAGATTATGAGCCAGTATTAAAGAACTGATCTAGGATTAAGGGTAGACCCTAGCAAACATACACTCACATACTATAAATCAAAATCCACAGATATAAAGTAATTACCCAGTTATTTTTTAACCAACAATCTGAGAAAAAGATAAGAGTCTAGAATTTCTACAACATACAAACCACAGTTCCCAATATGAAATATAAATTTTTAAACATGTGAGGAAACAGGAAAATGTGTCTAAAATTTAAAGCATAATTATTTAAGAGAAACAAACCTTAATATGACACATAATTGAAACTAGCAGACAGTAATTTTAAATTTATTTTAAATTTGATTAAAATCTTAGAAGTAAAGGTTGTAATGAATGAACAGTTAGGGAATTACAAAAAAGGGGGGAGCATATAAATGTGGAATTTGGATCCAGAAATGCAGTATCTAAATTAAAAGCATGGATGTAGAAGATTAGGGGATGGATGAAGAATCAACAAGCCAGAAAAGAGATGAAATAAATTTTCCAATGTGAATAACAAAGGGCCAGAGAGTAGAAAATTTCTTCTGGAATTGAAATAGGGATGTTGAAGGTGAGGAAAAAAGTCTCAAAAGTATTTTGAATAAATGGGACATAAAAGAATGAATGAAAAAAATGACTAATTCAATTTCCAAATTTAGGTTAAAAGATAGAGTTGGACAAAGCATTAGGAAGAAGACTAACCATGCAAGCTGGCCATCAATCTGAAGCATCCATCAAGGCAGGTGGAGGGAAAGAGGGCACAGCATGGGAGGAAAGAACACAGGGATGGGGGTGGTGCATCACAGATGGGAGCAATACAGGGTTGACACCGAATGGGGAGAAATCAAATAAGGTCCAAAAATTAACAGTGATGTAAGAGAATAAATAAGTTAGTTAATAAGAAAAATTAAATAAGATCACTATGTTTGAAAATGGAGCAATACAAAGGGCACCTAATCACATCATTCTCGACCTGTTGAAAAATGAAAATAGACAATCTTGAAGGCACCAAGTGAAAAGGAAAAGAAAATTTACATAAATAGAAGAACAACAATGTGAAGGTCACTAGCATTTTACTGACAATGATAGAGACTAGAAGGTAATGGAATAAGAGGAAATCTTAAAGAAATCATACAAGATGGTTAAAAGAGGCTAACAAGACATCAGAAATGGTAACTAGGTAATTATAAAAGATGATCTTTCCTTCCTCTTAATTTCTTTAAATGATCTTTTAATGCAACAATTATAATAGTGTATTGTGGGCATATAATGGATGTAGAGGTAAAACATCATCACAGAATGAATGATGAGGATGCTAAGTGCTGTTGTACTGTTGGAATTGTACTGTTGCACTCTTGGAATTGTACTGTTGAATGGTTCTCACTTTTGATGTGAAATGTGGCACCATCAGCTCTAAGCGCACTGTGACAAACTAAAGATGTGTAAGCAGAAGGCCCACTTCAAGATAGATACTTTGAGGCTAAAAGGATGTTTGGGATGGGAATATAAGCTTAAGATATTAGAGGTTTCTTGAATCAGACAAAAAGTGGGCAAAGGCATTGACCATGGTAAGAAAAATGTTCATGGGCCACACTAGGAAGAGAGAAATTAAACTTGGAATTTCCAGGCAGTGCTTAAGGACGGTTCTGTAGAAGTGGCATGAATGAGGGAAAAGTCCAACTTTGCCTCCCAACTAGAATTGGCATTGAGCACAATAATCTAAATTATAAAGTTATTTGTTTGCCATCAGACAGGGCCTAGAGAACAAATTCTGACTTGTGCAATTCAGGAAATAAGCAAAGGAACCAATAGGTAGAAGTTTCAGAATTTGTAATCCGGTAGAATTTGCTGCTTTCAGGACTGCAAGAAGTGGTATCAACTTGCCAAGGTGTCAATCCATGGTGGGTTCTTTTTTCTTGTGTGATGACATCTTGGGGTCTTTTGAACCCAGGGAGGGACTGCCCATCCCAAAGTTAACTCCTTCATAAAGATAATGAATGGCTTGCCTGCCAGCTTGCCTTTGATTGGCAAACCAGCCAATTCTGAGTCCACCCTCTGCTGAAGATCAGAAGATCAGAACTCCATCCACCTGCCCTAAATACTGGACAACAAGGGGCCTATCCTTAAAACCCAGAGCCTGCGGAAATTGTTCAAGCCACCTGATACTAAACCTGTATATTTCGCTTACTTGCTTTGCCCTTTCTTTCCTACAAAAACTGCAAGAATTTCTCCAGACCTCAGTTCCTCTTCATCCCTTTGCCTCCTGACCAGCAATCAATTTCCCCAACTGGCTTTATGAGATGGACTGTGCTTGCTTTTTCATCATTTGTGTGTCTGTGTGTCTTGCCATACCTGATGAAAATAATCTGGGATTCATCTTGAAACTCTGTACCTCAGGGTAGAGGTCAGCGAGGCCTTTCTATCCTCCTGGGATGTCATAAAAATTCTCTTTTCCCTTTTTAAACAGAAACATCACTCTGTTCCAATTGTTTAAGCTAGTCATATGAGTGAGTTGAGTGAAAGGTCTCAAAAGTAATAGTTTTAGCTAAAATTTAGAGTTAAGGAGAAATTATAATGTTCATAAATTGGAGTACTCAAAAGAACTCAGAAATTATCACTTATTTGCACCAAAATTCTTCCACACTTATTTAACACTACCTTGAATCTTCATCTCCTGCCTTTAGGCCTCTGCCCATTTTGCCATCAGGAGCCAAAATAGCTTCTAGAATAGCCCAAATGGAAGCTCGCTAGTCAGTTGCCTTATAAACATTTAAGCTAACTGAAGATACATGCAGAGTTTGGCTTCTTTATCAGTGGCGATGAGTTGCCATTCTTTTCAACAATGCTGTGACTCTAACATTCAAGATAAAGACGGAGGACAGTGCTGGCGTTTTCCCTGGACTTCACCCCGTGGACCCTCATGCCTGTCTTCTCTTTGGTGGCTTGGTGGTAACTTCCCATGTACTCAGGAGAAAAAGAAACTTTTCCTTCCCCATTAAGAAAACCAATGTCTTCCTTTTTGACTTCTCATGAATTTTTAGGTACCAAGTAGCCTATGCCCTTTTTTTTGGACTGCACTGGAAACAGTGTTTGGTATCAGTGCTGTAACATGATCTGCTTCTTTTTAAATGGCCACACACCATTCCATCAAACATTGCTTTGTCAAAAGATTTCATAACAGTCACAAGCATTAGGGGACAATGAGGCTTTAGCTATGTGGGAACAAAGCAATGAGAGACTCAAGGCTGCTCTCTAAGCACAATAAAAAACGAGCTCATATTTGCAGTATAAATGTGAATTTAGACTTGAATTAAAGGATTATCTAATATCACCCACTTATTTTTGTATCTGTAAACATATGAAAAAAGATGAGCCTCACAAGCCAAGAGCAAAAATATGTTCAGGTTTATTCCAGAATGCCAAAAATACCCCCTCTGTCATAGCTAGCAAAAATATGTCACACTGAGAACCAAAAAGAGAAGGAGAAAAGCATTTTTAGTGAGGCAGGGCACAGAGCCAGGCTGTGTCTCTGTTCTGCCCCATTAGGTCAGGTATTCATTCACTCACTCATTTATCAACAAATCTCAATCAAGATAAATTTTTAAATGAGCAAACGTATCAGGGGCAAATTTTCATCAAGAAATATGAGAAGCATACAGGTTTTGGAGATTCTCAAACCTAAGACTCCAGTTTGCACTTCAGCCCTGCCCCTTATATGTGATCTTGGTGAGTTACTTCACCTCTCTGAGACTCAGTTTCCTCATCTCTGAAGTGAGGATCACTATAAACTCCTCAAGGTCATTGTGAGGATTAAATGGCATCATAAATGTAGGGCAAAGCGAATGAGGTAGTGGCAATAGAACATTTGACCAATTCATGTGTTTTGCTAGGCCAGGGCTATCATATAACACTCATAAGTAGGTAGATAGATGAGTAGATAGACACACAGAGACAGAGATGTAAGGATAAACTGTAAGTGAGATAAGCACTCTCCTACTGCGGAATTCTTTCATGCTTTCTTTTTCAGCAGCTACTCAACCACCAGGCACTGATCCGAAGGAAGCAGGGCAGGTAGTCATGAACAGAACTATGAGGTCTCTGCTCTCATTACCCTGGTTATGGTTTTAAAGTATCGTTAAAAGAAACCAAGGTTGCTTGAAGAAATAGCAGACTCTAGATTTGCTAACAACAAATGAACAAAATGAGCCCGCATCCACTTTCCAGTCTGCAGGAAAATCTAGGACAGGCAAATGTTTCAGATTGCATCTGAGCGTATGATGGACAAATTCCCAACCAGGAAACTTGATAAAATGGCAGATAGACTGTAAAGAAAAGGATGTAGTAGTGGAGGAAGCTATAGATTGAAAAAGACTTGAAAATGTGATGGATTAGTTCCTAATGGGAAAAACTATCTACATTGCCTAGGAACTGCCCCACTGATTGAGAATGTGAACCATCTCATAGGGCTTCATCCTAAACAGGCTCTCAACTTTTAAGAATAGGGTCCTGGTGTAGGGTAAAGGGGTGGGGCTCAAAAAATGAGAGAGAAAACTGGGTCCTGTGACTCTCACCTTACCTTCCCAGTCTGGTCACCAAGCAGCGTGGTGGCTGACCAGTAGAAACACCATCATTATCAGCTTAGTCACTCTGGTGCAGACCCCATACCCACACCATCCGCCCTGCTGGCACTGTTGTTGGAGTCAGGCTCACACATGGCCCAGGAGCAGCCTGTCATCTGTTAACAGCAGATTAATGAAGCCAGGAAGACTTCTTCATTATACTTTATTGTGCTCCAATTCTGCATTTCATCTAATCACAGGTTATCTAGGGAAAAAGAGGCAGGACATTTAATGCCTCTTCACTTAAGATTTTAGCAGTCTTAACCCCCTGCTAGCCATTTGTCCTTAATACACTGAAAGCTTTTTAATCTGTGGAGCAAAGCATAATTGGTCACTTCAAATCTTGAAAAACATGCTTTGTATCACAATCAGAGAACATGTTCATTTGTCTTTCAATGACTCCTGTGTCTTGCTGGTGTATTCTCTCTGCCTGCCGCTTGACCCCAGTGGTCTTTCTGAAGACATCACTGACACATCGCAACATGTTTCCTGAGTGCATATTTCACCCCTACCCAGTTCTGACCCTGTTGCTTACCTAGCACTGGTATATAGACAGGTTAAATATGGTCAACATGTGGTGAACAATTATATGTTTCACCAGCATCAACTCGCTTAATTTGGAAATTATTGGTATATCACCAGTGACATTAAGGTGGAGATATTAGAAGTACATAGGTGAAATTTTTTTAAAAAATGAGTAGTTGCTGTTTATGCTAAGGTATTAGAAAACTATAAAATGCATATTACAATCATGATTTCAGAGCTATGAAGTATATGAGATTATCTTTTAAAGTCAGCTTGTTTAAGTTAAAGTGAATTCATTTAAAGAAAAATATCAAGGCATACTAATATGAGAGGAATGTGAATTTGCACTTTTATTTAGCAAATACTTCCTCTGAATACCTACGATATGATAATCACTACTCTGATCCCTGAGAACATAGTGAACAAACCAGACATGTCCAAAAGACCCAAACCCAAAAATGTATACACAGAAGTTATCAAATGGTCAGTAAAGATATGAAAAGGTGCTCACCTCTTAGACATGAGGGAAATGCAAATTAAATCCACAATGAGCTACACTGAACATCCACCAGAATGGCAAGACAAAGCAAAGAAAATCAAAAAGAAAGCAAGAGACATACAGGAAAGTAATAATGCCAAGAGGCGATAAGAATATAGAAAAACTGGATTTCTTCTATATCCTCGTATTAATGTAAATTGGTGCGACCACTTTGAAGAACTGTTTGGCATTACCTATTAAAGTGGACCCAGAAGATTCATTCCTGTTGTCTACCCAGCAGAAACACATGTATATCACTAAAGGAAATTTCTAGTATATGGAATGGATTTTCATAAATGCTACTTGAATGAATTAAAACTGTGCTGTAGTGTTCTGTGAAGCAGCGGATAAGATATTGTACCTATTCTCAAGTAGCCCCAAAATGTTCTATTTTATGTTAGGCACTAAGAATACAGGGTTAGATCAGGGATGACCCTTACTGCCTTAAGAAAACAATTACATATCTCCATCAAGAAAAAATTGTGGCTTTTTGCACTTTGCCCAAGGAAATTTGGTGGAATGAATATTAATAAGGATACTGTGGTTTATATTCTGTAACTGTTTGTTTATGTAATTTTGTAGTCTCTCACTGTGGCAGCAGGAACATCATCTGTCTTATTTCCTGCTGTGTCCCAGGACTAGCGTACTACCTAGTTCAGTAGGTATATGCTGAATAGGGACATAGGTGAATGAGTAAATATGTAAGTGAATGATAGTTGGAAGGATGAGTCAATGTGTGGTACATGGATGGATTGGTGAGTGGGTGAATGGATGGAGGGGTATGTGGATGGATCAATGTGTGGTAGGTAGGTGAGAGGATATACAGGTGAATCAGGTGCATAGGTGGGTGATGGGTGCATAGATGAATGAAAATGAATACAGATGTGAAGAGCTCAGGCGTCTGTAGGTATACTGTTCCTGCTAAAGTCACGTGCTTCCCATTGTATAAGGAGTATTCCAGAGTTGACAAACCCTACTCATTTCTACCAAGGACACTTGTAAGGACACTTGAATTATTATGACCAGCATGGACTTTTTTTTTTACTTAAGACATAGATTAATATTTCAGAAGAACACCATTCGAATTTACAGTGAAGACCTTTAGTTTAATCAGCAAAAGAAAAAAAGAAAGTCTGTGAACATCATTGGTTTGCTCATGTTTTCCCATTGCACTCCTGACTGGGTTTACCTCTTTGGCCTTTAATTATTCCATTCTATTATATGGCTTTATCTCTGACACTGTGGGATGAAAATGTGATTTGCCATTTAGAGGTTTCAGCAAAAATCATACTCCAGTCAGCAAATTGCGAGCCTGATAAAGGAACAGAGAGTTGGATGAGTCTTTGAAAGGACACATTTAAAGTGTTTTTAATTAAATCTGTGTTATTATTTAGGGTGGTGAAGAATCATTTACATGTATTACAGGGTTTGTTTGGAATCCCAGTCTTGCTGTTCTTTTAACAGGTAGCATTAGTCACGGAACCTAAGGGCAGTTTGACAAGGTTGCTTCTTCAGTCAAATATTTTATGAGCAGCTCCTACTGTGTATACCTGCTTTATAACTGGCATTAAGCTAGCTTCTGTGGGGTGGGGGGCATCAAAACAATATGCTTGGCAAAACACCTGTCGTTTCAAGGACCAGATGATATTACCAGGTCTTAATGCAACAGAAAGGAAAGAAAAGGCTCAAAGGAATAGGCATTATTGAACCCACATTAGGATCTGCTCTAGGTGCTTTAACTCATAATCACTGCAGTATCTACAGAGAGGAGTCATCACTCCCATGTCTGACAGAACACCTGAGCTCTGAGCACTCAAGTGGCTTCTTGTAGGCCATCAGCTCCTAACTGGTCACTCTGAGAATGCTCATAGCACAATTGCCTCCTGGGGAAACTGAGGAGTTGGTATCCACCTTCCATGAACACAACTGGGAGTCAGAAGAATGATTCACCCATGGTCAGCAACCTTCCTTGTCCCCTCCTACTCAGATTGGAGGACTCCTCTTGTAACTCTGACATTCTCATACTCTTCCTTCATCATTGTTTCTATATTTGCTTCTACACTTCCCATTTAGATTGTGAAAGTCATGAAGGCAGAAATGGTATCTGTTGTTTTTGCCACTGACACTGCAGCATTAACACAGTTATTGGCACAGAATATTTATAAAATGAAGGAAAAAGGAATGGAAGGGATAGAGGAAAGAGGAAACAGATCGCCTCCTCTTAGGAGCCCTCCTGGCCT
Organism: Uropsilus gracilis; assembly: GCA_004024945.1. Classification (NCBI taxonomy): domain Eukaryota; kingdom Metazoa; phylum Chordata; class Mammalia; order Eulipotyphla; family Talpidae; genus Uropsilus; species Uropsilus gracilis. Next base: position 83,818 of record PVHY01003547.1, on the reverse strand, counting down.
TCTCTGTACTTCTCTAGCATTTGCAGTGAAAAAAACAAGTGAATAAAGGACCCAAACATTAAGTTATTCTCCACATTTACTAGAAGAAAAATCTCAATTTGTAGGATCTCCAAACAGATCTCAATTTGTAGGATCTCCAAACCATGAGTCCTGGGTGACTTTGAGACATCTTTATGCTCCTTGTTTTGCTAGGTCCCTCCACACCACATGTGGCCCATATATACTGCTGACTTCCAAGCACTGTCATCATTGGTAAAAGACATTCATATAAATGGCAAATTTAGGTTATTATTGTGTCAGGCCACAGATACTAAAACAACTGTGTAAAACCTGAAATGCTTGAAATAAAAAAAAAAGAACATCACTGATGAAAAACAGAGAGCGAGAGCATTATAGCTCAAAACATTCTGCACTTAGTCCTTGAAATAAGGCAAACTATTTGAGAGTCACAATGATTCTGGCCCTCACCCCACAACCACTCTCAGAAGTTTTATCAGTAACAATTTTATCAGTAAGAATTGTTATTAGTAAAACTCTTGTACTGTGTCTTGAAAAGCAGGTTCAGTTCTTATCTTAATGAAGCTTACCATGACCCACCTTACAGATGGGAATACTGAGGCTTAGGGTGCTTGAGGTCACCCAAGGCTACAAAGGTAGTCAGTGGCAAAACTGGAAATCATAGCTAAACTGTGTTAGTTCGAAGGCCTGTTGCTCACCACTATACATTGTATCTCTATCTTAGGGATCTTTCTGGAGTATGCCCAGGTGGGTCTGAACACCATATTGAAGGGCACTGTTATACACACACACACACACAGAGTCATTATTAGATAACAAGTAATGGTGAAGACAGTGGTCTCTATCACACTGTCTTCTTTTGTGGACCTATCAAAGAGATTCTGTCTGGACTTGGCATAAACAGCTGTTTCTCTTAAGAAAAAGTGTATTTTCATTTTAGGGACATCATACAACAATAAATATAATGCCTCAAGTCCTCTCATTGCACTGGTGGCTACGCTTAAATCTGACTGGTAGCCTCTTGTCTAAAAAGGAGGGAAACCCTTTAGGACACATTTAGGAGACAAATCACATATACCCCTCCAAGACTTCATCTGCATTGTCTGTCTTCACCTGAGTCCCTAGAAAGGCACAAGCTTGACTTTCTCCTTTTAAACAAGGAGAATAAGTTCCAGGAAGGAGAGAGTGAGGACAAAGGGAGTGAGGCAGAGAAGGGGGATAAATGTGAAAAGGGTGTGGAGCAGTAGACTGCTTGTGATCCAGCTGGTCTTGCTTCCAAAGCAAGTATTGACTATTAATAATTGATGTCTGTGCTTTATGTGAGGAGGAGCAGTGAGAATTTGTCCACTGGCACCGTCTCTGATTGGCCCAATATTTGCCCAGAAACATTCACAGCTCTGAACATCTGGACAGTGTGAGTCCTGCTGAGCTTCAGGCCTGGGGGTGGTGGGGAGCCCTGTGGCAGCCTGAGAGACTGCTGGGCTGAGCTCATGGACCATGTGAAATTATTTGCCACTATGGCTACTGGAGCCAGCAAGTGACTGAGCCTCCCATTCCCTAAGGTGCCCCGAGAGGCATGCGACAGACTTTCTTACCCATATGTTCCCTTCCACAGCTTCTCGTTTCCCTACTTTTTCTTTTTTTAATCTTAAGTGATTTTACTCTCACAGACCACACCTAGTCTATGTGGATGGATCTAACTGTAAATGAGGTTTAGTCATCAGTTGCGGTGTGCTCATCTGGTCTGTCTAATAAGAGTCTCTTCTCTCTTTTATTCCCTTAGAACTCCCTGCCCTGCCCTCTCCCCCCCCCCCAAGAGTGGCTACAGTGAAAAAGGTAATCCAACTGTTGGCCATTCTTACCACCTCTCTTTACACAGCAAGGTGTCTTAAAAATTCCCATCTCATGCCAGGTATAAGGCATGTGTTTCCCAAATTGTTTCCTCTCAGCCCTGGTTACACTTGTCATTGGGAACCCAAAGAATACGCAAGGACTGCAAGGACGTGGTGTCCTTGGAATCCCTGACACTAGCTCAAACATCCGACAGTGATTGTATTCTAATTACCACTGTTTGCTGACCACTTGCTCTCTTGCACTGGCTGGGTTGCCTTTTCTGATTCCAAATGCCTCTGCTCTCCACCAGCTGTGGCCCAGTCATATTGTCTGAGGAGAAAGCCTGATTTCTATGATGATGGATTTTGTTAGGAAAAAAATCCACTTACCTCTCTGACTCTGAAAAGGTGTGGAGGCCCCATTCAGCTAATACTGTGCCCTGACAGAGTCAGCTGTGCCCAACTGTTCCTCTGTCTTCTGATGCACATCATCCTCACAGGGCTGCCTTCTCACAGCAAGACTCAAAGCCCCATCTGCTGACTGCAGAAAAACCCAGCTACCTTTCTGGAACACAGCAGCAAGGTGGTCTTTAATTACCTAATGTCTTTGAGGTCCCTAAAGTATAATGAGTTTGATTGGACCTTGTAATTAAATGGTCAGCTGAGCACATGGGAGGATACTTTTGACTTGAGTCTTCTTTTCACTCTTTTTCTGGGCTAGCTTGAGCAGTGCAGCCCAGAAAACAAAGGTCCACGTGGGGCTGAGCAGGCCTGTAACCTGGGCCGCTGAGGGTGTGTGTGGGGGGAGGGGGGGTTGCAATAGAGAAAATGACCTCTTTGCAAGGCATCCCTGCTCCCTGGCAGATGGCTCTCAGTCTACCAGGTGGTAATGCCTTTCCATTCCCAAATATCTCTAAGTACCTCTTGATTCACCTGCCCACTTGACTGAAGTTGTCCCCTTGTCATTCAGAGGGTACAAATATCTAAGATCTCTATAAAAGCAGGGATGTTCTCCTTGAGGGGAGAGCAAGGTGTAGAGATCAGTGCATTGCGTGAGGAATAAGGTTTGGGGCCTCCAAGTTGAGCCTGAGAAAATCAGAATCAGCCATGGCATCTCTCCCCATCCCCAGGGATTCTGAACTTATGGACATATACATCTCCTTATTCACCCACTCAGCATAACATGCTGGCATTTTTTCTAATTGAATATGAATCTGGTCCCAAACCAGCTGGCTGGTGATTGTTTAAGGACCAAGAGTTAAGAGAACAAGCATAAACACATATATGTGTTTATGAAAAGCATACTTTCTCCTGAAAATTAGAAATATGCTCTGATTATCTGTAAGGGAGAGAAACCCTCTTTTGCTCCCCACTATGAAGCCAAAGCAGGCCATTCAAGCAGATCCTCTAGTCATGAATGGAAAGATGGATGGTGGGAGAGGATGTAAGTATTCTTAAACCAGTTAGAGTCTGCTTGCCCGAGTCTGATGAGGCTTGTGTTTTACTGTGGGTTTGGTTTTCAAGTTTGTTTAAGCAGTTGAAAGAAATGCAGTGCTATCTAGAATTCAGACTCCAGACCCAGACTCCCCACTCCAAGTTGCATCTGATGAATCATGGTACTGTTGCTAGAAGAACAGTGCCCTGCTGCCTGTCACTACTAAAAGCAGAGACAGCAATTGTTTCTAGCTGGCCAGCAATCTGAGAAGGGTGGGCAACTAACCCTGAGGAGCCTGTTCTGATTGAAATAAAAGTCATAAGTGAGTTGGTCCATCAGAACAGCCCACCATGGTTGATGCTCTTGGTACTTGTCACATTCAGCCTGAGTTTGTTATCACTCTCTGGGTTATCTTGACCCAGTACATCCTGGTCCACATTGTTTACTTTTGATGGTGTCAGCACTCATTCAGCACCATTGGAGCAGGAACCTCAGTTCAAAGGAAGAGTTTTAGTTTAAAGAAAACAAATCATTAGTCATATAGTGTGTGCATGCAGCTGTGCTGTGTGTGTACGGATTCTTTACATATTTGGTTCCCTTCCCTTCCTCTCTAGCCCCTTTGAGAACCCTGCAGTTTGCACTTTATTCCTCTGTAGAAGCATGTAAACCAAAATCCCATTCATGCATATTCCCAGGAACCTTGAGGAGAAAGTGCATTATAATGCGGAGTACTCTGAAAATAATAAATCTTATTTCATTAATAGAAAAGGATTGTTGCTGTTGCTATTAATAATGTTTATTAAGTATTGATTATTAATATTACTGAGGAGGAGGAGGGAATAAATAAATAAGAAAGATCTAAATTATGGGGTTTATAGTCAGCAGTAATAGTGACTAAGCACCAACCTCCCTCCTCTCACTTCCAGCTCAGTGTTGCAGTGAAGCTGACGCCCACCTGATGCTGTTGAACAGGATGGGAGTGCAAGCCCATCCCCTAACACATCTGGCACACAAGGCACTTCCTCCCCAAGTCAGCCTCTCTCCTACCCCTCCTTGCTCTTGTTCTTTCTCACTCTTGAGTACTTGTTAACTTGCCTAAAATTCCACTGCTTCATCCTTGGGCTCAATCCCAACAAGGATGTTTGCAGAAGCAATTTCAATTCTGCAGTGCCCTTTGCAGACCATCAGCTACTGGAGATACCACACAAGGACAAACACCCTAAGTCAGCCCTCCATACCCCACCCTATACCCTCTACCTCCTGGCTAAGTGCTTAGGGATTCAGCAGGTTACTCCCAGGTCTTATCTCCTCTCCCAAGGTGCTCTACTACCACAACACCACTGTCCATTTGGCCTGCAGAAACCCCTTCCAGACATACTATCACACACCCAAAAATGATTGTCTGTTCTTTCTCAGGTGATAATACCACATAGTGGTTTAGAACAGAGATTTCCTGTGTTAATATGCATGGAGATCACCTAAAGAACTTGTTGAAATACAGATTCTGATTCAGAGGGTCAAGTGGAGGCCACATAGTTCTACCCAACTCCCCAGATAATGCTGCTGCTGATGGATGGCTCACACTGTGAACAAGGCTTTCCAGCAAAGCACTGGACACAGTCATTGTGGAACCTGAACAAGTCATTTAACCTCTTTGCACCGCTGTTCATCTGAATGACGGGAAATAATAGTCCTACCTCCAGGAATTGTTGAAAGAACTAAATAAGGCAGTGTATGCAAATTAAATGCAGGTGGATGGAGATGGTGCTCCTGGGTGTCAACACAGGGTGACAAAGGGAACCTTCTTTTAAGTGGACCTTTTCCTGGGGGTACATTTCAGAAAATTCAGAAAGCACCTCTTTCGGGTTTAGCACTACATGGACACAGGGTCAACCATCTCTGCACCTCAAGAGACAGAGTGAAGGAACGCACTTGGACAGGTTGAGCAGTTGTTGATGCAGAGACTTGTGCCTGAGTAAGGAGAGGTGTGGAGGAGCAGAGCATGTGGAGGGCCGGTGGTTATTGGGGGGGGTCCCCCCTCCATGTCACAGAGCACTTGTGCCCCAGAAGGTGGCTTCAGGCATTTTAGGCAAAGAGCCTTCATTGACTGCATTTGACTCATGGGAAAACCTGGCTTCAGGTAACCCAGTAAGTCACCACTTGTATTGTGTGTAACCAGTGCGGCTGCAAGGTTAGTAAGACTTTTTCCTCCATTTGCCTTTATACACAGCACCTGAAGTATTGAATGTTAAAACAAAAGTTCCTCATAGCACCCATGTCTACAAGGGATTTTAGATTAGAAACTGTCAGTAGAGATCAAACACACATATATAGAGAGAGGGGAAAAAATCATATATTTGATATCTGCTCCTTGTTCCTAAAAACCCTTGCAAATTATGTGAAATACATATTCTCTATATAGGACATATATATATGCATATACTATATGTATCTCTTCCTATATATATTATTTTTATTTCTTATTTTTTCTCATTTCATATATTTTTTCCCTCTAATTACACACTCAAGTATAGAACAACTGTTCTGTGAAGTGGACTTTAGTCTGATCATCCTCTCAGCTTCTGCATAATCACTATAGCCAAAGCCTCAGAGATCTGACTGGGATAGTCAAGGCTCCAGGCACCCCAAATAAAACCCCAGCTTCTTCCACCCATAGCAGGTGCCTGGCTTACCTCAGACTGAGCTGCCAAAATAGCTGTTGAATAAATGAATAAACAAATGCACGAGTGAATATGGTTTATAGACTTTGGAATAGGAATTTCATTGTTGTTATTATTATTATTATTGAATGAGGGATTTTCCTTTTAAAGTAGCACTTCCTATATATATATTTATATAGTCACATCTCACAGTTTAGTATTGTTATCATGTGTTATCACGCAGGATTCAAAGAGTTTCCTTTGCTGATCGCATAAAAAGATAGTGTCCCAGTAGATAGCCACTCTGCTTGGTCCATCATGCAAATGGGAGCCTAGGATTCAGAGTGCTTGGAGCCGATGTGCCTTGCTCTGCACTTTGGGACTTGGTGGGAACAGGTGAGGACTCTGATGGCTTGACTGTGCCTCCAAAAAAGATGTAAAAGTCTTAGCCTCCAGTATCTCAGGCTGTGACCTTATTTACAAAATAAGGTTGTTGCCAATATACTTAGTTAAAACTAGTTCCTGATGGTAGAGGTAGACCCCTAGTATAGGACTGCTGTCTTTAAGAACAAGGCCATGTAAACACACACACATAGAGTGATTGTCAAGTGAAGACAAAGGCTCGGAGGGACACAGATACAAGTCAAGCACGTCCAGGACCACTGCAGCCAGAGCACGGGTGGAACAGATTTCCCCTCAGAAGCTTCAGAAGGGAACAGACCTGCTAATGCCTTGATTTTGGACATCTGCCCTCCAGGATGAGCCCAGGAAGCTCCTACTGTTTTAAGTCATCAAGGATGTGGAAGGTCATCATAGCAGCTCTAACAAATGAACGCAAAAACCAACATGTAGCATGGACTCAGGGCTCCCCAGACTTGTTGAGAGACTGTAAAAACTGGTCCCTAAAAACATCCTATGAATGGAAGCCAGAATGAATGCACCACACTTATCTCAGTTAATGTGGAAGGCCATTTATATTCCAGTTTTCTGACATCTGCAATCAGACTGAAAGTTGGCACACACCCTGCATCTAATCAGAGCTTGGGAAGTCCACACTGAGGGTTAATCTGGGCATGGAGCCAGATGGACTACCCACCTTCTCACTAAAGGAAGGGAAGGATGAGACTGGGGAGGTTTTTGTGCTTGTTTAGGTAAGTTTTTTTCAGAGGGGAGGCAGGAAAAGAAGAGATTGATGGATTTTTATACCATCCCCAAAGTTTTATATGAGACCAATTTCACTTGGCAGGTGTCCATAACTGTCTGGTCTTAGGATCTTAGATGTTATAATGGATTTAAAACTTCTATTGTTCCCTAAAGATTGCTACAAAAACTCCCCAATGTAATGGACTGACTTGAGGTTCAAAGAAATTTTCTTTGTGTAGAATTCTAAGTGAAAGCAACCTGTTCCCACACCTTCCCTGGAGGTGCCTATGAAATGCAAATCAGCCTTTCCAAAGAAATCACTCTGTAAGGGGCACAAGTGATCCTTAACCTAGCTAGGATGGGCCTTTTCTGGCACAGGGATGTAATAACCACAAGTGTGATCTGCTCACTGGTGCTCATTACAAGCTGGCTGCCTCCAGATTGTACTAGAGCAAGATCAGTGTGCTAAGGGGTCTGTGCAAAAGCTCCAACAGTACACTGGAAATGTACACTCTCCTCCGCTCCTCCTCCTCCCGCCCTCCTCCCGCACCATAACCTGATCAACCCAGGCCACAGCAGGCAAACGGCTGCAGGCAAGGCCATGGCCATGGTGCTTGGTTCACAGAGCCAGTATCAGAGGAAGCCCTGGCAAGATTTGAGATGCAGGACATGTTTGCTGACTGACACATGCGGTGTCTTTGGAGATGGAAACACTTAACCAATTCCATTCAAGATCAGCTCAAATTTCCAAAGGGGCAGGATTTATTGTTTGAATTATTCAGGGGAGGTTTATTCACCAGCACCAAGATATGAGATATGTCAACTAAATTATAATTATGTTTCTCTAAAGATATCCACTGAGATTACTTCTTTTTTTTTATTTTAAACGTGCAAGGAGGAGTCAGAATGTATTTATGGGTGGCCAGCCTCAATGTTCTGAGTGGCAGAATGAAAAATTAATTTTCTTCAAATACATTACTGAATAGTTAACTGCATCTCAGAAACCTACTTGCTTAATATACTAGGGTTCTCTTCAAAGAGACTAGGATGTAGTCTCATCTTTACCAAGAGCTCATGTTTGAAAGCACAGGTCTAGGGACAGGAAGCAGGAGGAATCAGGAGTCTGGACTCTGGACCTGCCCTAACAAGCTGTGGCACCTTCAGGCAGTCCCCACTCTTCTCTGGGTACAGACAGCCCTGCCTGGTGCTCCAGAGGTCTCTCTGCTGCAGCTGCTGCCAACATCCATCTCCATGGGGATAAGACCATGTGGGGTCACTCGCTGCCATTTATCTGCCTGGTAAGGACTGAGATGAAAAATTAAGCATGAAAACAAACATTCTTGTACACCAGGGTATTCTCTCCTTTCATTACCATGCTGATCTTTGCTTCCCCTGCCAAACCCCAGGAAGTTGAGAGCACTTTATTGGGAGATGCCTCCTTCCTTCTGTCCATTGCTCCCTTAAAGGTAAGATAGCGAGGACACCTTTGGGTCTCTATCCAACAGGAATCTTCCCCACCCTTCCTATCTTTCTTCTCACCCTCCAGTGGTGCCTCCTGGCCATTCAGTTCCAATAAGTGCTCCCCTCACCTTGTCTTTCCAAAGGTCACCAGGCATTTAACCCCAGCTGGCAGAGAGGCCCTCTGATAGAGGAAGAGGTCTCAGGGAAAACAGAGGGTGTTGCCAAGCATGACTGCTGTGTGCTGGTCTTACTTTTATTCACACAATTGGCATTCTGGGGGCTCTGCTGAATCAAACCTGGGGGGTTCAAGGATCCCAAGTGGCTCTCAATACTTGTCTCAGAGAAGAAGGAATTCAATGTTGAGACTAGAGTTAGAAAACAAGAGACTTATTGTCAGATAAAGAGAAGGACCGGAAAGCTCTTTGAGCAGAGAAGTAGATAGCTGCTTGAAGGGCAGCAAGAATGGTGCTTTCCTGGGTAGTGTGGGGAAAGAGTGGGGTTCAGCCACTGGTGTCTCAGTGTTATGGCTCTTCCTAAGTAGTTGGGGCCTGGAGGGTCTCCCAGACTGCTTTTCCCAAAACAAGCTCTGGTTCATTGCTTTGGCACTGTGTCATAGGCCAGTGTCTGAACATTAAGTTTCTACTGAATGGGGGACATCCTGACTCCAGCAATGGTCCCTTATTCAGATTGATAAACAGTTTGATGGGGAGGGCACTTAGGCTTAGGGTACCCCCTGATCCTAAGTAATTCTTAGAGGCTCTCCTAACCCATATGAACCTTGAGAAGTTCACAGTCTTTGCAGGAGGGGGTCGGATGAGACTTTTACCACCTCACCCTCATGCTAGAGTGACTTGTTTCCGAGATAGCTCTTTTCTTGAGATGAGCAACCTGTGTGGTCTTTATACAGTTGATTGAGATCAAGTAAAGAACACCTGAAGAGAAATATCCCTTCCCTAATTGTCAAATTTAAGGCATGTGCTTCCTGGCCAATAAAATATTAATCTTGCTGTGTACATAAGCTTCCAACCTGCAGCAGGCAACAGAGCATGTCCCTCCACGCCCTGGTTCTATGCTCTGGGTCAGGATGGAGATCAACTGTTAGAGGGAATTCATGAGGAAATATCCCCAGAGGAACACGTAGCATATCCTGGAGGCAAAAACTGGGGAGAAAGAAGAAATCGTAGGAGGTTTAAAAGAGGCTTTTCTTTTTAGGGAATGGAAGTCCTATGCTCAGAGGGAGAAGCAGGAAGAAATGCTTGAGCAGAGGTAGGGGATGGGGGCGTGGCTGACGTGCCAGGAGGCCCTGGCAGTTTTGTTCACAATCACATTTCCAGTGCCCAGAAGGCATGTGAGACAACAATAAATATGTGTTGAGTAAATTGAATGAATTTCACAGCATGCTGCTTCTGAGGTTGTTTAGTTCCAGGTGATATCCAGAGGTGCTAGCAGGAAAACAAAAGTGTATAAAAATTATAAAATTTTGTAAAGTGTTTATTCTATCCCTGACATTAGCCTATTAAATTCTGAGGCAAACCTCTTTGAATCTTCTGGAGGCCTTATTGAAGCAGATTTCCAGGCCTACCCCTAGAAGTTCTGGTTTAACGAATCTGGCATGGGAACTGAGAATTTACATTTCTAATAAATTCCTAGATATAGCTCAGGATGTTAAAAGGAAATGCCATGGATTGGTGGTCTAAACAGATATTTGTTTCTCACAGTTCCAGGCCTGGGCCAAAGCAAGGGGCTGGCCAGTTTGATTCTTGAAGAAACCGCTTCCCAGCATGCTGAGTCTACCTCCTCCTTGAGTCCTCACTTGGCTGAAATGTCCAGAATGTCCTCACAGGGCATACTGGTTTTCCTTCTTTCCTTCTTCTTTCTTGTCCATGTGCTGGTGATTGTGAATAATAGAGCAATGACATAGAAGTTTAGTTCTCTAATTCCTTTGGATATATTTTCAGCAGTGGAATTACTGGATAATAGAATAGTTCTATTTTTTTTTAGGAGCCTCTATACTATTCTCCATAGTAACTGTACTATTTTGTATCAAACAGTATAAATTTTGTCTCTCTTTTTCTCCTTTTTTTTTTTTTTTTTTTTTTTTTTTTTTT
>PVHY01003547.1:0-73061 GCA_004024945.1 Uropsilus gracilis | reverse complement strand
CAATATTTTTATTAGCCAACATACACACACATTCTGAGTCTTATGTAAAATTACCATTCATCAGTCATTAAGTGTCTGTCCGTACCTAGTATGTAGCAGTTCCTGAGCTTGATATTAGAGATAAAATGCTAAATAAGAACCAGGTCAAATCTTCAGGAGCTCAATTCAGTGAGGGGGGTTAGTACACACATGCAGACAACAGTGACAGAGGTGGTAACAACAAAGAGATTTCACAGGAGCAATTATGAATATGCAGTGTGACATTGAGCTCAATAGTTTCACGGCTGCTTAGAGGAGATGCCTGTGCTTTGTCTCTGGAAATGAGCACTATTCTAGGAGAAAATGGGAAGTTATAAGTGGTGGTACCACCCAGGAGTAAAGGTACCAAGGCATAGAGTAGATAGTTTATTAAGGAATCTCAGTGTGCTTTGCCACTGCTGGAGGCTAAAACTTAAGTGGTAAGAGAGGGGGCTGATAAAATGGATGATGGAGAGACCACAGGGACTGAGTTCTCACACTACCCTGTGGGTAGCAGGAAAACCCTGAAAGGTGGAGAAGCAGGAATGATCTCCCTGCTGCATCTCTGTTTCATGTCAACCAACTTTACTGCTGTGGGGAGGGTGAATTCAGTGGGAGGACAAGTTAGCCCCTTGTAGGCTGAGTGAGTTAGTGAGGCTTTTTCCTCCATTCGCCTGTATAACCAACACCTGGGGTATGGCGTCTTCCCCATTATTGCATGGTTCAGTGGGAGTGGGCATGTGTAAGTGTGCATGCCTGGACCTAAAAGAGGGGATAAAAGGGTGCAGAAAGCATGCCAGAATATGTGCATGGTTGAACATGAGAGAACTCCAGAGAAAGAGTTCAAAGAAAGAATGTGAAGATTCCTGGGGGGTTGGGGGTTCCCCTACCTCGCAGACTCCACTCCACCCCAGTCTTGGCCTGCCCTGTCTGGTGTGTCTTTGTGATAGCTAAAATCAATAAAGAACCTACACAGATGGTAAGCTGGATGCCTGATGCTGCCCTGGCAATTGGCAGTGAGGATTGGTTGCACTACACCCCTGTACTATGCAAAGTGAAGACATGAAGGTGCAGGCAATAGTTGTTGGAGAAGTCTGGTGAGTGGCAGTCAGGACGATACCCTGCTCTCTAAGGTGACGACTGAGTCTCTGGCCACCGTGGGGACCAGTAGAGGAGGAAGAACAGGTCCTGATGGCCCTGATGTGACAGTCCCAGTGCCTAGCCATTCCATCTTCTCCCTTCAGCAGAAACTGCTTGCTGGGGGAATAGCTCTAGACAGTTCCTTATGTGCCTGGGGTTTGGGGGAGAAATGATCAGATATGGGGGGACCCATGAGGCATCCTGACAGGACAGGTACTTAGCTCAAGCAGTTACACTGGATTTGCCTTGGTTTGAGCTGCAGGCTCAGAAAGGATGGAAAGCAAGTGGGACAGGAGGGAAAGCTACCAGGAGGAAAAGGCCAGCTTAGGTACAAGGCTATATCAGTCCCCGAGGCTTCCACTCAGTCCACAGGACTTTGCACAAATTCCTTTTCCTTAAAGTAACTGGCAGGAACAAGTTCCTTGCTGCTGAAAGCACCAACATACCACAGAGGATGATTAACAGTTCCATTCAGGCCAGGTATATGGGCAGGACCCAGGTGAAAGTAGGCACCTGAGAATAGGAGCCCCACGCTGGGAACTTGATCAGCCTGGGGGTATGGATTTGTACGAGCAGCATTTGTGAAAATCCTGCAAGAAGGAGTGAGGACACTTAGAACTGCAGCCACAGGAGTTGCAAACAGGCCCTCACCCCCAACCCCATTCTTCCTCTTCTTAAGATACTAACCCACCCTGGGATGCTCACCTCATGACCGCCTATAAACCTGATCACCTCCCCAAGGCCCTACCTCCAAATACATTCACTGGGAGGGTGATGGCTTCAGCATACACATTTTGATGGGACTCAGACCTTCAGTCCATAATTCCACCAGAAGCTAATGTTGCTGGTCCAGACACCACACTTTGAGACTCACCACTGCAGGGCATCTTTCCCAGAGAAACCTGTTCAACTGTGTTAAATGAGACTTTTTCAAAGTTGTTTGAACCCTGGATGCCATTGTCATGAAGCATCTGTCCAGACAGTGTTTGCAAACCCCAACGGTGAAGGAAGATGGAGGACTTGAAGGAGAACAGTGTCCAGAAGATGGTCAGTGCAGCTTGTCTCCCCCATCCCTTCCTCTTCGTGGCCCAGCGAGCTGTAGGATATACAATTCCCCAAGAGCAGGTTCTCCATTTCAACCTCTGAATCCCAGATCAACCCCACCAACCTGAGCTCCAGTGGTGCACTGCACTGTTGCAGATCAGCCCCAGCCCAGGCTGAGAAGAAGCTTTCACTTAAATGAGAGATTAATTGAGCATACATTTTAACACATGAAAACAAGGCCATCAGTAAGACAGGCAGACTGAGGGATCTGCCCAGGAGTGAGGAAGGCAGAGAAGATGGGTGTTGTTTAAAGGCAGTGGTGGGAAAGGATGAAACACCTGGCATGTCAGCTGATTGCAAAGGCAAAAACCACAATATGGTGCTAGGACTCTGGTAAGTTGTCAGTGTGTGTTCTCGCCCCACAAATGAGTCTACATTCTGAATGCCAGCCCTTCTTGACTTCTGCACTCCAAGTTTATACTCCTGGAGTGCTTCAGGAATGTCTTGGGAATTTCCCCAAATGTTGGTCAACTTGCTTGCAACGGGGGTGATCTCTGATACGGGCCACTTTTGTGTTCACTGCTGCCCTGTACTCAGTCACCCTGAATTAACCATTGTTTTTTGAAATCAGCCCAGCAGGTACCTTCCAAGCTGTCATCATCACCTTCTGCTGAAAACACACTATACTCTCCCTGCCAGTTTGAAAGTGCTAGAGACCTCCTGGGAAGATCTCAAATAGATTTGCAAATAAGAGTGGCAGCTTTGCTTTGGTATGGAGTTGATCTTGGCTGTAACCAAAACCTCATCTTTCTAATTTTCCAAAACCGTGGCCTGAGGCCAAATGGTTTTCTTAGTCAGCCTCGAGAACCCCATTTGTATCAGGCCCCCCAGCCCTGATTCAAAAGCTTTCCATTTTAGAAAACAAAGTTCAGGTTTAGTCTGGCTTTCAAGTCTCACCAGGCAGACACGGGCTGACATAACTGTGTATGTCCCTATCCTCTGAATTTCACATGTGGTAAGATTGTTAAGGTGGTTTCTAGAATGCTGGCCCTAAAATAAAGTGACATACTCCTTAGCATGGAGCACAAGTCCTTGAAAGCCCAGCTCCACTTCCTCCCCACCTGACTTTTCTGTCAGGATGTTTGTTAGACTGTAGTCATCTATCAGTCATAAAATCTATGTATCTTAACTGCTTTATCAAACTGTCCCTTTTGTTCCAATCTCATCTAGCTTCCAGTTCACAAATTCTCTGTCAGCTTTCTTGATTCGTTTTTACTTCAACACCTATTTTTTTTATTTCTTTCATTTCACTCTTTTTTTCCAAATTTACCATCCCGTATTCACTTTTCCATTGCTCCACTTTCTGTGGTTCTTGGAATGTAGATTTGATTATTTGATCATTTGCAAAGGATTGCTTCTCCTTTATTTTGTTAAGTTTTTACTGTGAGCTCATCTCCAGCAGGAATTGTCCTGCTCACATCCTGGGTTGTGGGCACATCTCTATAAAAAGCACTTCAGTATGTTTTTGTGGAGCCCCTGAAGACCTAAAGACTTCTTGGATGCATTTTAAGTTATTTGCTGAGTTCAGTATTTCCATGCCTTGTGGGCTGTATATATTTGTACATACCCGGAGCAGGCGAGGGGATCCAAATCCTTGGAAGTGACACATCTCAGAGTAGCTAACTTCCTTGCCCCTCTTTCTTCATTTGGTAGCAGTAACTGTCCTGGGACTCAGGCTTCAGATGGTCCCCTTGCAGCTGTGCACTTTCTGCAGACATTACACATCATCTCAAGTCACTGGAGATGTGAACCTCCCACCTTCGTTCCTCAAGGGCTATCAAACCACAGCTGACAGGGTGGGCCACTCAGCTCTAACTTTAAGTGGCAGCTTCAGATGTCATGCATGCTTGTTATTTATGCCTCAGGAATTCCCTTGCCAGATCTCTTATTTTTATTCTGCTATTGTTATTGTTATATTTTGTTCAGCAGTTGAATGAATTTGGAAAAGGAAAGAGATTTCCATATCTGCTCAGGCTGAGAATATGTGTCAATCCTTGTGTAGGTTTTAAATTCAATTCATTTATGTATATGCTATTATTATCCTAATTTTACAGATGAAGAGCCAATGACTAGGAAAATTTAATAATGTCCCCAAAAATCCTCAATAGGATTCCCCTAGCCAAGATTCTTCAAGTAAATATGACACTGAAACCATTACTCATGGACTTGAGATGCAAGGACTCCCTCTCTCCACATTGACTTTCCTGCATGACTCATGTTGTGACTGCCTCCCCTCCAAGCCAGCCATGAATGTCCCAACCACACTCACACCAAGTGTTGACATTACATTGCTCCCAATAACCTTCTCCTTTGCTCAGTACTTTCCACCTTGTATAGTCTGTCCCAGATAGACTTTCTCAGTTTTATCCCTCTCTGGTATACAAGTTCTGTCTCAAATGAAGGTAGGAAGGCAAGACTGGATGAGAGAAATAGCATTATAACTTGGTAGTAAATTAATGGGAGTGAGGCAAAGAGTTGGGAGTCCAAACATAGTCTCATGCTCTGGGCAAGTCAACAAACTGGATGAGGAAGCATTTGCTGAGGCAGTAAACACAGGAGAGAGAGCAAGAAGGACTAGAGTAAAAGGCATTGAGCTCAGTTTTGGATGTGATGAGTTGACAGTGCCTGTAGAATATCAAGGGGTATCATTCTAGTACAATCTGACATATAATCCCAGCACTCAAGAGATAAGCATCCACTCAGATCCCGAGTTGTAAATGAGTGTAGGATGTCTGTCCACTGGTTCTATGTGATATGGAAAGATACACACATGTACGTAACACACAGTAGGATGTATGTTCATGTGTTCCATTCTTGAGATTATTTTCTAAAGGTACCTAGAAGAGAACTAGTCCTCCTGCTTTATAGGGTTGCAACAGTGATTAAATATATAAGGAATATAAGGAATATGAATGTAATTCAAAATTGAGAAAATTGTTCCAAAATATATTGTTATCACTCCATCCTCCTCCTGCTGCCCAGACGTCCCCAGACCTCATGTTACTTGTGGAATAGAAGTAGTTCAAGTCCTCTGATCTCAGGTACAAATCTCTCCCTGCAGTTCTATCTTCTGCTCTTCGTGCTTTCTCAGACCAATCTGATGCCTCCAACCTCTGTGTTTTGGTTCCCTCTCTGCTTCCATCTCCCAGTGCAATCACAATCTATTCCTTTCCGACAGCTTAATCTGACACATTGTACAAATATGAACCAGACTGAGTCACAATTACAAGCCTTTGTGTCAACTCCTGATTGCATCTGAAGTTACATGAAGGCAGGTGATTTCTTTCATTCATAAAGCAGGAGGTGTATCTAGTGTTTATCCGGAGGAGTGAATGACTGAATGAGTAATCTTTTTGTCTCAAACGTAAAACACTCCTTAAAAACAGAAAGGACAAAGGATGAATGAAAAAATTAGATGTTTCTGCCCCATCTACCTAGAATGTTTTCCTTGCCATCTAATTGTTATCCCTTCTTTAGTACTGGCCTAAATATAACCTCTCCTAGCCAGAATTCATGTCTCCTGGGATCTCCCAGTGCTTTGCACCTGGTCCATTAGCACCTCAGTCCTCTTACATTTTAGTCCATTATGTACTTAATACCTGTCTTCCCTCCCACTTCCACAGTTAGATTGAAAATTTTGAGGGCAGAGCATATGTGTGATCAGCACTGCACCCTGGCCAGCTCCTAGCACCTTCTCTGGCATATAGTACTTGGTTAGTAAATGTTTTTCTTGAAACGACTACCATAAAAAATTCTGATTTACTGGGAACATTAATTGCTAACTTCCAATGCAAAGCTTAAAGGACATTTCAGCACCTTCACAATCTGATCTTCCCCTCTCTTCTCATCAGAGACATCTTTGGCCCCTGACTCACACTGAAGTTCCAGCCTACTCCCACCTGGGACCTCCTACTGCATTGCCCTTTTGTCCAGCGGCTTTTGCTCAGCTTTGTCCTTGGGACTGGTCTCTGACTCACTAGTGCAGCTGCCCACTTAGAAACTTGCTTACAGGTTTCAGAGGCAGTGTTATTGGTCCAACTGAGGCCTGTGATAGCATCTTGGGGGATGGCGTTGGATGCACCTAGTGTCAGCTGCATTCACCAGTGATTCACGGAGAGTTGGGAGTTAAAGTTCTTCTCTCCCCCTAGGAAAGGTCACTTTGCCTAATTTCCTTCGTTCATGTTTGAGCTATGCATTGACACATTTATTTTGCTGCCTCCTGGCTTGATCATTTTTCAATTACAGTTTGTCCCTGCAGTTCTAGCAGAGGGTTAATACAGGTCTCTTCTTGATCATAGATCCACATTTATGAAACCCTAATTAGGCATTTAGCTATCTTCATGGATTACGTGTGAGAAGTCTGCAGGCACAAACCTGGTCTGAGCTAAAAACCTGTTTAGACACCCAATTAGCTATCTCACTAGGGGAGCTCCCACTCCTCTTCCAGAAGCCCCTCCCTTTGATCTGTATGAATATAAATGGCACCTTCTTTTGTGACCAATATTAAAATGAGATAAAGTCTACCGAATACCCAGAATTCACATTTTTAAAAATACTCAATGTGGTAAGAACAAATGCATATACACTCACACTCTATGTGCAGGAGTAGAAATAGACACAAGCTTTTATAGAAAAAGAATGACAATAGGTGTCAAGAGGTAGCAAAATACCTGAGCTTTTGTCTCAGTAATTCCAATTGCAGGAATCTTTCTCAAAGACATAATCAGAATTTGGAGTATTTCCTTACTCCAAGTAAATATGTATATTGTAGCACATCCATTTTACACAAACATCTAAAGTGGAGTTGGAAAAGGCATTTTAATGCTGATGTTAAGCTAAACCACTAGCGCTCAAAATGTGTGATCCAAACTGACCTTTCCCAACTGTTGTTTCACAAGATATTTATAGCAATGTTATAAATAGAAAAATTCCATTTTCCTGCAAGCTTGGAAAGTCATTATGGGCACATGCTTTGGAGCTGCTGGTAGCCTTGGATATGCTAATGAAATGTAAACTCAAAAAAAAAAATTGAGACTGGATTTACAGGATCCCTGTTTATATGGGGAGCATGTTGGAGCTGTCATTCATAGAATACATGTTAGAAAAACTGGGGGCAAGCACCTAGAAAAGATTGCAATATGGAGAAAGGTTGCTGCTGCTATTGATGTATGGAATGATATTTTGTCTTCTTCTCCCTTGGAATTTATTTGGTATGTCCTACAAAAAATGCTGCAAATGTGAAAAAAAAATGAGTTAGAGGATCACTCTCCACCCAGCTTGGGAAGACGTGGGGCCTGTGCAATAATGCACATGGCAGCCACCCAGTAGCACCAGATGGTGGTCATGGTGGCCATGATGGAGAGGACCCGCACTTGACTCTCTTGTTTTGCCCACATTCCACAGAGCATGGGCTGTGGTCAAGGACATGCACCATCACATGCTCCCTCCCCACCCTGGGCTTGGCCAGACGTTTGCCCGTATCTCAGAGAACATTCCCTAGATGTTAACCATATTCCAGGTTTGAAATAGGTTGCCAGACTTTCCTTGATTACACACCCCAAGACACCAGACCTTGGATTGAGCACTTCTTATTCAAGAACTCACCTTAGTTTCCACTCTTCCATCACCCCTATACTTTATCTTCAGTTATTTTTCTGTACCCTCCCCCTGCCTCTAGGTTAATCATACCCCAGTCCACAGGTCCAGTCTAAGACCTAGCCCACTCTGATCTCAGGTATAGAGCAGGAAGGGAGTATAACCAGGTTAGGAGCTCCAGAGAGGTGTAACTGAATTGTACACTCAATAGAGTATAACAAAATTTTGGAGACCTTTGCCTTGGACCCTTCTTGCTTACTTTCCAAGAGCCCCTAAAATATTCATCAGACTAATGGGTTTCAAAAGGAGCAATTTTCTGAGACTTGATACAGGACAGTATAATAAGCACATTAAGGAAAAATTTCTTATTCCAAAATGAAAGAGAAATCGTCATTTAGCATCCCTATTGGTGTTATCTATTCATGAAAAACAGCACATTTAATTCAAAGTGGGATGTAGGGAGGGCTTTGATGTCCTCACCTTGTGGTCACCTTCATGCAGAACTCATCTGTCTCCACTGCCACGGGTGCCAGGGTGATGGAAGCAAGAGGATAGAGATGAGAGACATTCAGAGGTAGCCTCCACAGGATGCAGAGGGATTAGAGAAAGAGGGAGTGCAGAAGAGAAGGATTCTAATGTGATTTCCAAGGCACTCCGAGGAGGTCACAGCATTTTCCAGCCTGACACATTTTATGCTTCCTGCCTCCCTTCTCATAACATTTCAGACTTGATTTCTATTTTGGATCATACTGTGAGAGCTCCACCCCTTGCAGTCAGTAATTTGTGACTCCATCCTAATTCCCAACATCTCTACCGAACATGAAGTTTAGATCTGGGGTCTCAATCATGGCTGGGGAAGGTTGTTGGAATAATAAGATGAATAAGTCTAAATATGTACAGGCATGATGGCTGTACTAATAAAACTATGTTGAACTTGTAAAGATGCTAAAAGGGTAGACTTCAGGTGTTCTCACCGCACACACGTACACACACAACAGCAACTATAAAGACATGTTAATCAGTTTGGCTAATCATTTCACTATGGATCTGAAATCCTCACATTGTATACTCTCTCTCTCTCTGTATATATATATATATATACACACACACACACACACACAATTTTTTTAATAGATAATTCTTTTAGGTGTGAGTTTAGGTGTGAGGATACACATGACAGAGTGCTCTGCTTTGAGTCAATGCCAGTAAGACTCCTTTGTGGTCCTTCTCTGCCTCTTCTTCTTCCAACCCTCAGGTACTCCAGGAGAAGACAAAGCTCAGTCCTCTTGGGAAATCTATTTCAGATTTTATTTTGCTACGGTTTATGGGGGGGCATGAAATTACAACAGTGACACCAGAGATTCTTCAAACAGCAACAAAGAAATTGAAGTTCCTATTTTTCTTTTCTCATCCTTCTTCTTCCTGTTCATTGCCTTCTGTGTACTACTTTCCAATTCTAACTTGTTCATCTTCCATTTTCTTCTTTTGCTTCCTCCTCCCCTCTTCATCTTCATTTCTATTTTTAATCTAGCATTTCCTTTTCTATAGCTTTATCTATCCCAAAGCTGATAAAAGTAACTTAATTTAACTATTTTCTCTACTAACAAACTGAGATCATTTTTATACAAAGCAACTTTAAGCTGATATTCCCACCTCTCTACCAAGAACTTGTCATCCTGGAGAACTGGCAATTAAGTGATTAAATAATCTGTCCCTAGTCAAATACTTGCTTGATGACTCTATTCTCAGGTGTTCCTCTCCACCATGCTCTGCCCCATCATGTTCAAGGTGAGTTTCTATAATTTCAGTTCACCATTATGCTCATTGAGTTCTATGCAATCAAATTATTGATACAAAATTTCTTCTTTCCTTTTCATAATTGAAATAAAACCTGTTTAATGTTTCATTGAATATACAGGTTTAAGTGTTGCTTCTCCTTTTTTTTATTAGATTTGTGACAAAGAGTGGCATTACTATGTCATCAATGTGGAGTTCCCTGTGGTTTCTTTGTACATGGATGGAGCAACATATGAACCATACCTGGTGACCAACGATTGGCCCATTCATCCATCTCACATAGACATGCAACTTACAGTCGGCGCCTGTTGGCAAGGTAACCCTAAGTCAAGACTTTCCCATCTCCCACCCTGATTCATCTGTGTTCTGTCCACTGATAAAGCACTGATAAAGAAACTGGAAGAGCAAACGGTATGGGAATTACTCAGGAAAACTTGCTATCCCTTATTACTAACATAGGGCTTATAAAAGGATTAATTCAGACACTATGCTTATGTAATAATAAAGCACTTAGCTTGAGACTAGATTTTCTTGACCAACATAGCGGTTGGAACTCTTCCCCCCCCCCCAAATCACCTGTTTGCTCCATTGATCACTCTGTTGGTCAAGAAACATGATCTCCTCTTCTCCTCACACAAGTTGTCCAAGCTTATGCTGCCCCCATTGCTCTGTTCAGGGAACTGATGAGTATGTAGGATGCAGGGCTCTACATATAGGTGGGGGCAGGTGGAATGTCCACAGGCATAAGGCCATGGAAGGCCAGTGAAGGTCAGCTCTGAACAGAACTAATATACATTGACAGAAATGCTTTAAGCTATTTATCTTCTGAGATATTTAGCAACTCCAGAATCAAAAAGTAACAGGAATATGCATTGTCTTTGCTAAACTCTTGCTATATGCTCCCTTAAGTGACCTTCCAGAACCAGAGAATAGAGTTTAGACTTTGGCATTAAAATTTTTTGAAATGAGTCAAATAGCAGACTTGTCATATACTGCCCATGTGGACCTGGCACAGTCCTTATTTCTCTGAGCACCGGCTACCTATGAAACTGGAGTGATATTGTGGCTTTAAGAAGTGGGTTCTGGGCACTGGAATATACTGGTATATTTCAGTAGAATGAATGAGGACATTTGAAAACATCTGCTGTTCCCCTTCTCTGTTCCTTGTACCTGAACTCAACAAGGCAGATGGTCTATGAGACCTTGTGTGCTCTGGCTTCTGTGAGTGCAACCTCCCAGGACTCCTTGCATCCATGGACTTTCATCTCCTTCCCCAGGACAAGCCATCCCCCATATCCCCTCATTCCAGATCTATCTGGATGTCTAAAGTAGCTCAATATGGTTGGTGTGTTTCCTGATCAAATGATAATCCATTTGATAGTGGGTTTCTAGTACAGGAGAAAATCCTTTATATCTTTAAAGTTGGGCTTTATAGAATGAGTAAGAGTTCTCTAGGATGATAAGGAAGGCAGCAGCATGTGTGATGGCAGGGAAGCTTGACACACCCATGATGATATTCTGCATGTACAGGGTTCCCCATCACTGGAATAGACAAAGACCAGAATGAGCAGAGAAGAGACTGTGATGGAACTGGATCCATAGGTCCCCATATTGCCTTACTAAGGAGCTTGGATTCCCATGAATACTTGCTTCCTCCTTGGAGTCACATTTTCATCTTGAAGAACCTATCGAAAGATCTTTCAGTAGGACACAGTGTTGTAAAATTAGTGGCCTATGATGCAGCCCTTATATCGGCACGTTTCTAAACCTTTGCAAGTTCACTTATATGCAATTTCAGACTGGCAGGATACACCTCTAATTGCTTTAGGCCTGCAGTTGTGTGGTTTTTGGTCAGCACGGGAACGAGTTCCCATTTGTAAAACTTCCAATCAGGTTTAACAATGGGAATAGAACATTATTTGATAGCAGCTGCTTTTGGGTCCTCCTGGGAACTGGCTCCAGCCCAGTTACCAGGCACTTTTCTGCAGCCCCAATTAGCCTACTGTGTCCTGTTAGTGAATTGAAAGCCAAAGCAATCAGTGAAACCTCATTTGCATTGGTATTTTTTCCAGTAATTAAAAAAAAAATTGAGACTTCATTTAGACTTAAGAAATGTTGCCAGTCTAGCCTAGAGCGTATAGCGTATCTTAGTTTCAGAAAAAGACTCTTTGCTTCAAAATGAACCTCACATCACAAAAATGCCCTCCTTTCTTGGTGTAGCCAATGCACCACCTTCTGATATCAGCACAGAATCAGGCTAGGGCCAACCTCAGACTGAGGTAAAATCTTAGACAAATACCTGGCTCCTGTTCTCTCTGTTACAACATGGGAGATGATCATTTAAAGACTAATTAACTTGTCCTTTCTTTAGTTTTCTTCCTCATCCCATCTCCAACAACAAAATTTCAAGTTCTTTTTATAAATATTAAAAGCCGTACTCACATCTGATTGGCCCCTGGACCACTGAACTGGACCTACTACCCAGGTCCTGCATGGGTGAGGCCAGGAAAGCTGCTGACAGAGCAGCCTGTGGGGTGGGAGATCACTGGAGTGTCAGAGAGGTGCTCCAGTAGGTGACATTCTGTGTACCTTTCTCCCAAATCTACAACCAGAATTGTTCTATCTTACGTATTTTGATTCACCTCTGTGCCCAAGTTCTTCTAAAGAAATAGGCAAGCTTATTCAAGGAAGCACCTTAAGAGGAACTCACTCAAGAAGCCCCCACCTGCTCCCTGCTCTCCTTTATCATTTCTTGGTGGATCTCATCAAAAAGTTCCCTATGCATAGCTCAGATCACACCCCAGCTCTGACAGGGCTCTCCTCCAGTGTTCTGAACCCAGGCCTTCCCAGAGACCCCAGCATACCCACTTCTAACCAGGACACCCCCCCTCCAGTCTCAAGAGGAATTTCTACCCTGGCTTTTGGTCATTCCACATCCTACCTCTTACTTTACAACAACAACAAAAGCAATGAGAGGTAAAGAAGGGGATGATTCTAAGAATTAGAATGTAGTAAAAGACAGATACAGAGACCCCATTATAATTTTTGGAAGGAACCAAAGCAAAGAATAGGAACAGTACTCCAAAAAAGGATTAAAAGGCAGAAATAACTTTAGATTGTACAATAATCAATAGCTTCACTTTTTCAGATAAGAGGGAAACTGCAGCCACACGTGGTCTTGAGATATATTTCCAGGTCATTTTTCTGCCAGACACTAAAATTAGTGCAGAGACTTAGAATGCATGCCTTCACTTAATAAGCTTTTCTAATTTAGTACAAATTCTCTTAATAAAGTCTGTGTTGAAAGTATTCTGCATCCCTGGGGTCTCTGTTGCTAGAGAAAGAGACAGGTGCCAGCCAGTACAGTCTGTCTCACTTCGAGGCAGCATTTCCCTAGGAAGGTTCCATGAAGCCCCAACCCCACAAGATGCCCCTACCACTAAGAGGCCAAGGTCAAGTTTGGGATACCACATAAGCTTCCATACTGGAAAGTCGTATTGGATGTTGGCTTATTAAAATATCTGAACAATCTTCAAAGAAAGTAATTCATTTGTCATTTAATCCTTTTTTCTCAATCTAATTTCACTATGAAACTCCCTCTTTGTAAACACTTGTGTTCCAGGAGTACTATTTGAGAAACATCTCTTTGATCAGTTATTAATGCTGATCTCTATCCCCCACTGGGGCACTGAGAAGGTAAGTCTGTCTGCTTAACAAATCCTCCTCTCCTCTCTGTCCTCCCATCTCAGAATTGAGACAAGGTCAATAATTGATGCTGGTTGACTCACTTCCGCTTTTGGAAGCTGTTTTGACAAAAGTGCATGATTCGTGATCTGACATATACAGAGAGAAGACTAACAGTGCATCTCTAGTATTGTCTCTATTAAAGACACAAGGAAAGATTGTTCTTGGTCCTGGTGTTGACTTAACATGAGGGCTTAATAGTTTAAAGATGACACAGATGAAATCAGTTTTAAAATTCATGTGACTAGAAACACAGTATAACTGAGTTATAATGCCAACTTTGTATCTTACTATGAAAATTATGTTACAAAATCTGACAAGGGTATTAGAACAAAAGGAGTATCAATTTAACATTTCTGAAGACACACCAGATGGGTGGGGGCAAAAGAGGGAGATGTCAGTGAAAAAAAAGACAACAAACTCCCACGATGTAAGCTCTTGCTGTTCCTCGGTTCTTGCTACCACTAAAAATCCTGCCTTTTTTTTTTTTTTTTTTCCTTTGCACTGTGCTGAACTCTGTGCCTATCTTCTTCTTGGACAATCTTTGTAGCTTGGATGTGATTAAGATCCCACTGTGCAGATAAAGAAGATGACCCTTACTAATGGCCACATAGAATTTGGATTTGCCCTCAGGTCTCTGCCACCAGTCTTAGCCTTAATTATGCGGCCACCAGTCCTGCTTCTAGGGACATGGAAAGTAAGATGACATGTTGAGCTTAATAAGGAAGACAAAAGGACTCTGTAATATAAGGTCAAATAGTTTTCTGAAATCCCTTGTCATTTTCCCCACAGATCAAAGTCAAGCAAAGACCTAAAGATAATTGCAGGTCTCTCAGATCTCTTGGTTTAGTGATAAAAAGCCTAAATTTGGAATAAAAAGAGAATTCCAGACCCTCACTGCTGTTGCTAACTGGGATTTTGATACAAGGTCCTGCCTCCATGGTCCTAGTTCTTCACTCAAGGAATAAATGGAGTGTTAGGATGAAATATGTGAGCACTTCTAATTCTATGAACCAGGTCCCAATTCCTGGTTGGAGTGAGACTTAAGACATCTGTAAGTCATATATTTTGTTCATGCCCTAGAAATATTTGCTGAAAAGTCTGAAGAAGTGGATACATAAAGGATGGCAAGGTTAAGAAAACCTACCAAGAATGTGTCATGGTCAGTCATGATGTCAGAACATCTGTCTCCACCATCGTCGCCTGCAGCCCTCATCTGCAATCTCGAGGGATTGTGTAGACATTTTTAAAGCTGCAGCTTCCAGGGGTCTATTACACACTTCACTTAGTCTTTGCATTCCTTGGTGTCACCATCACCCAATGAAGAAATGCAAGAAAGCAGATTTCAGACAGTCCTGCCATTTGCATTGCTCAAAATTGATACCCAACCATCCATGAAATTGTGTTCATTGAGGGGCGTCCCCATCAACAAGCAATGCACAGAGCAGCAGAATCAAGTAGGAAGGGATTGGCCCCCACTGCTGTCTGTGGGTTTCTCAGACTAAATAGCCTGGGAATGACAACAGGAAACAAGAGAAAAGCAGTACCCTTCATACCCTTCGCAAAGGGAGGAGACTAAGTATGTTCACACAACACTGATTTTTTACTTACACTTAGAGAAAAGTGAACATTACCAATTCAAAAGCTATCTTTATAGTATATGGTCCCCACCTCTTTCTCAAAGAAAATGGGGAGGGGGGTTAATTCTCAGTGCAAACTCTAGCTTAGAATAACACGGGCTGTCATATTTACCAAATACTACCACTTTTTCAAGACAACTGTGTTTACCAGAAATCTTGACTGCAAATCATTGAGAGGAGCTACTGAAGCTGTTCAGTGCCCTCAGAACCCAAGACACCAGGATGTTTTCCCCCTACACTGTGTCTGCCCCAGCCTGAAACACAAATCTAGATTTGAATCTCAGTCTCACAAATTTCTGAAGCTGTGGCATGGGCAAGTTAACTGTCTTTGAAACTACCACCTATGAAAAGAGCTATAAACATTGCAGGTAAAAATCTGAATTCACAAGCAACAAGGAAAAAAAAATTCCCCATCTATCTTAGTTTCATATCAAACCACATCCATCTGAGTGGGGAGATTTAACTTCAGCAAATTTGGAATTCTCCCATTTCCTTAGGATGCCAATTGTCTTCAAAGGCATTTTTGTGATGTGCAGTGTCCTGCATGTATCCTCTGAAACAGACTCATTCACCTCATCTGGCCCTCAGTCACTAATGGTCCTTCAGGACTAGCAGCTTCTCTGTACTTTCTTGCCTTTCTCAGTAACAGCACAGACTAATCTCTGCTCCTTCTCACACTCTGCAAGACCACCTGCAGCCAGATGTACCAGGCCAGCATTCCCCCCTGACTTTATAGCCCTACCAGGACCCAGGAGGCTGACTTCAGGTGCTTCTCTGTTCTCTCACCTCTCTTCCCTGCCCCTCTGACATCCCCCTCCCCGCCCCCAACTGAGATTTTGTTTCCTAATCTGGGCAAAGCCAGATTTTTGCTCCCAAAGTTGATCTGTATCCAGATCATTTCCACCTTTAGGATTCTGGAAAACAAACTGGGGGAGAGATTCAGCCTCAAGCCCCATCTATGCTTCTGGTCACACCCTTCCCCATGGTGGTGAGCACAAACCAGAGAGAAGACGTGTCAGATGGGAAGTATACTAGGGAAAAGTGAAAAGAATCGAGACTAAGCCCTCCAAGGTAGTACTCAGTCACTTAAGGATTAAATATACTAGCATATAAAAGAACTTGCCACTTTGAAGGACTAGTAAATGATGGCTATTATTTTTTCCTCTCTGATCTGTTATGCATTACCTGTATCACGCATTTGTAAAATAATCCTGTACTGCCTTGGCATATCTAAGTCACTGTCAATTCACTCTTATATTTTTATTTTACTTTCCCAGTATCTATTCTTTTTCCTCCCAGCCAAATGTGAGTTCGTTGAGAACATGGCCTACATCTGATAATTAACTGAATCTAACAGAAAGCTGGGCAGACAGCAAACACTTTAAAATGTGTACAGATCTAGCCTAAGGTCTAAAATCATGTTCGCAAACATTTAGGAATGTTCTTTGTGTAAGAAATCAGGTTATGTTCTTTCTTAAAATAATTCATGAGCATGTTTATGTCTAAATGTTAATAGAGGATCCATGTACCATATGCAGACACCCTAGACACTAGAGAGAGAGAGAGAGAGAGATTTTCACTGTATCTGTTATTTCAAAAATCCTGTGTCACAACCACCCTTGAGTGCAAATATGTTGGCTTCCCACAACAAACTGCTAATTGAGTTGAGTTACGAATTATACCACAATAAATAAAGAATATTAAAAATCTAGTATTCTTAAGTCAAAATATAAAACATGAATTTTTGCTGAGAGAAGATAAGGTGCTGGGAAATGTCTTGCATCCAAGACAATCACACAAAGCTGGGTTTTTAAGGATGGAACTGCTAAGTGAGCCATTGAGTGGGACCATGTGATGGACTACTGTGGACCCTCTCTGTACTGGCCTAATCACACCAGACTCCCCAGCTGGTCTTTGCAGTGGTGGGGGTACTCACTCTAGAGAAACATACTCTTTCTTTTTCATATGAGTGTGGCCTTGGGCCACTTCTCTCCAAGCCTGAACTTGTCCATCTATAATTACTGACTAAATACTCCCCTAGAATTTGATGAAGATTCAGTAAAACAATGTATGTTAAGGAATTCACCTCATGTTAAGCATTTAGTTCATATCAGTTAGTGATCTATGTTGCTGGTGCATCCATTGTTTTAATGGGGGACAAGAGAAGAGAAAAGATGGCCATCTTGATGCCCTGGAAAATAGCAACTCCACTATTCATGTCCAGACTAATGCCCTTCTTCTTACATGTCAGCAGAGATATTCCTTGGCTAAGGCAAGGATATGTGAATAACTTGGAGGAATGCTTTATTCACAGGGTCTTGAGGATCTAGATCAGAAAGTCTCCAATTGTCACCCCCATTCTCTCCAGTCAGTCACATCAGGTCATTCCTCAAAGCCAGATCTGCTCAGTAGAACCTTCTCCTTTCATTCCCAAAGTGAAGATGCTTTGAGTGGCAAGTAACAATAGTGTGAGTCAAAGAGGCTAGCAGCTATGGCTCCCACAGCTAAGGATGCCTGCAGTGGAGCTCTGGGAAGGTCCACAGGGTCCTGCACCACCTGCTCTGTCCACTCCGTGAATCACCTTGGTTGGCCCAGGTCTGACTGCAAGCAAGCTGCAAGATTTTTGGCCTTCCATCATCACATAATGATCTGCAAGAAACAAGAGCAATAGTATGTCCCAAAACTTTCTGGAAAGGAAAAAAGTAGAAGTTCATTCCCTCAAGGCTATCAATCTATTTCTCCTCTCATCTCATTGGTCTACATTTGACTTCATGAATATTTATAGTGCAACCCCTATTAGATGTCAGGTACTGAACAGCTTCATCTTGGCCCTGGTCCCCAAGCTCACACCTGACTCAGTCACCAAAGCAGTAGAGACTGATAACTTGACAAGTTTTGACAAGGCAAAGAGGCCAGGGATTGCTTGAGTTCATGGGTTCAAGACTACCCCGGACAACATAATGAGACCTGGTTCTTGAAAAAGCAGCCAGGCGGGGTGGCAGGCACCTGTAATCCCAGCTACCTGGGAGGCTGAGGCTGGGGATTGCTTGAGTCTGTGAAATTGGGACTGCCCTGGTCAATGTAGTGAGATCTATTCTCAAAAAAATAAAAAAGAAAGGAAGAAAGAAAGAAAGAAAGAAAGAAAGAAAGAAAGAAAGAAAGAAAGAAAGAAAGAAAGAAAGAAAGAAAGAAAGAAAGAAAGAAAGAAAGAGAGAGAGAGAGAAAGAGAGAAAGAAAGGAAAGAAAGGCAGAAAGGAAGGAAGGAAGGAAGGAAGGAAGGAAGGAAGGAAGGAAGGAAGGAAGGAAGGAAGGAAGGAAGGAAGGAAGGAAGGAAGGAAGGAAGGAAGGAAGAAGCAAGCAAAGAAAGAAACAAACAAGCAAGCAAACTATCCCTGGAGCTCATCAGTCCTCCAAGTCTCAGGGCTGCCAAGGGGGGGGGAGGAGTAAGACAGATGTTGGGGTGATGTCTATGTCCACCACTCTGCTGATAACAGCATCTTCTTCACTTTAGAACACAATCCTGAAATATGTGACATGTGCCAGGCAGGGTGCAGGATGCTGGGACAAGACAGACCCCTGTTGCTGAGAGGAATAAATGAGCCAATTTATGCAAAGTGCTCCTCAGTGTTGCTCTCCATCCCTAATACCTGCTCAGCATTGTTTTTACTAACATGAATAATGCATGAGCATTCCCTGCCATCCAAGAGAGCATCTTAAACAAATTCTAATAGTGTGCAGAGTGGCAAGAGCAACCTCGAAATGGCTTATAGGAGAGGGGTCACATGAGGAGTGTGCAGATGCTAACTTCAAGAAGCTTCCAGCCCAGGAGTTCTTAACCTTGACTCCTCCTTCATTTCATTGGAGAGTTTTTAAAATTACCCACACTAGTTAAGCCAAAATCCTGGGTAGGATTCACCAGGTTTAGACTGTCATTTTTTTTATAAAGCTCCCCAGAAGATTGAAATAGGCATTCCAGGTCAAGAACCACCATTCCAGGTCTCAGGCCAGGGCTGAGACCTGGGAGATAGCATGTAGGCACATGGGGTTCATGGATGGTTCTGTAAACAGCTGGTGACAGTGGCTATGGAGGACTTTAAGGACCTGTAATATTTGCCTAACCTGAGTGGTATGGAAGTGTTATCTCAGTGTCAGGAGGAAGAAGTATGAGCAAAATCATGTGTGTAGTTCGAGAGGGTGTATCATGGAATCAATCAGGAATATCAAATCACAAAGTGATTTCAGCATGGAAACAGAACGAATCTTCCACTGTAACACAAGGTTGGAATAAAGAAGGGTAAATATTAAGAAGTAGAAAGAACTCTGAAGATTATAGGAAGATAGCTATCAGGAAAATCTACCATTCCCAGAGCTGAAACAGCACAAGGGAGACCCACCACCCCCCAGTTTGAGAAACAGACTTTGTTGGCATGGTGTAACTCACTGACAGGCAGAGAAGTCACCAACACAATGTCGCTCTGGCAGATTTTATGAGAAATCTCATAATGTTCTTAACGCCACCTCAGAGAGGTGGCAGCCTTTCCCAGGATTCCAGCAAGGCTGAGTGTAACCCAGATCCACCTTTCCTGTGTGCCCTACCTTCTCTCTAACCAAACAGAAGTGCAAGATGAAAGCTAAGTCTGTCAGTATAGGCTACCTAGAGAGGGGAAAGGGGGGGGGGTGTGTCTGTGTTCAGCAAAGTTGGACATCCTAATGGAGGGGAGGCAAACCCCATTTGGCAAACCAGGGAGAAAATGGGAGGCCATGGTTTTTAGGCTGACTGCTGCAGGAGAGCCGTGAACACATTCATGTGCTATGAAGCGGACCCAAGCTCAAACAAGACCCAGCTCATCCAGTCGAGAGAAGACTAGAAAGCAGCTATTGGACAATGCAATGAAAGTGAAAGGTAGAACAGAATCAAGGAATCCTTTATATACCAGAGAATTTGAATCTGAGGGAATGCAAAAGCAGCTGATTGCTAGAGCCAGCACCTAGGGCTGTTGTGTTTCTAGGATTATTTGATTGCTTTTCTCTGTGGTCAACTGGAGAAACGTGCCAGCTTTGGGATCAGAAAGGCCAGGACTCAGCTCCAGCATTTAGTTGTGTTCTGGGCAAATCCCCCAAGCTCTCCAGTCCTGCATGAGCTGGCAGCCATGATGTCCTCGCTTGTCCCACTGAAGCCCACCACAGACAACCTGGCATCCAGCAAGTCTTATATCAGTAGCTGTTTCCTTCTCCCTCCTGTTTTTCCTCTGTAAGCCCTTCACTCAAAGACAGCTCATGCCACTTTTTTTTTAATTCAGAAATTCCAGGATATCTAAATCAAGTGCTGCTGGAGAGTACCAAGACCCTGCCAACACTGAGCAGCCTCTGTGACGATTCTGACCCCCCCCCCCACTCACTACTTTAGAATTAGGAACACCGTGGCCACTACCTTGGCATCCTGACCATATGGGGCCTTGAAGCGGTGTTTCATGTCCAGTCTCAAGGGGCAACTCATAGTGTGTCTTTATCTTTAGGAGGAGAAGTCACCAAGCCTCGGTTTGCTCAGTTCTTCCACGGCAGCCTGGCCAGCCTTACCATCCGCCCTGGCAAAATGGAGAGTCAGAAGGTGATTTCCTGCCTGCAGGCCTGCAAGGAAGGACTGGATATTAATTCCCTGGAAAGCCTTGGCCAAGGGATAAAGGTAAGGAAGGAGCTGGCACAGCATCATCCCCAGTGATGCCAGCACTGGTGCCCTCTGGGAGATGGGTCTTTTCCTTTCAAGTTATACAGAGATGGTTCCACAGAAAAGGTGCTACCATGTGGGGAGATTAGTGACAGTCCTTCCACTAACTAGGCTGCTGCTGGCATCTCCTGAAATTCCTAGGCACAGCCTTTGTGTGTAATCGATTCACTGCACAAAAGCGGGCACGCATTGAATGCCTGCAGGGGAGCAGTGTTATATTTCATTTGTTGGTAGATTGGTTGCTTTGTTGTGTATTTGCCTAAAGGAACTGAAGTAGCCTGCAAGAATACATTTTAAAAAATAAAAAGTTTCAACCATGTAAAATAAAATTAGAAAGGAAGGTTAGCAGGGTGGGTGGAATTAGACAGCAGACAAGGAGGTCACAGGGTCTCATGTTGTTCAGTCGAGGCACAGATTGGGCTCTGAGCAATCTGCTAGTCAAAGGGACAGTGAGCAGATTCGTGATTTGCATTGTCCATGCAAAACAAAATATTTCAAACAATCCAGAAGAATCAAAGCAGCATTGTGAGAAAGCTTATCCCAAGCAGGATGCATCCCACTGTGCCCCCTGGTGGACAGAAATAGTCCCAGTCTCTCTGGACCCTAGGAGCACCTGCTGGCATTGGACTTGGGGTCCTAAGAGCAGGGCAAGCAGCAGCAAGGGTCCCCACTCAGTCGTAAAGGACCCCAATGAGAGAAGGCAAGACTGAAGCCTCTGGAAGTTGAGGCTTTGGAAACGTTACCTCCAGGACACAGGTTTACCCCACAAGGCATCC
The DNA here is from genome assembly GCA_004024945.1 of Uropsilus gracilis. Lineage (NCBI taxonomy): Eukaryota > Metazoa > Chordata > Mammalia > Eulipotyphla > Talpidae > Uropsilus > Uropsilus gracilis. The sequence continues at coordinate 51,522 of PVHY01003547.1, read as the reverse complement.
ATAGCTGTGAAAGTTTCCTTCTTGGCCAGTTCCCACGGAAAGGGAGACCAGAACAGAGGCTTCCCAGCCTGCTTCCCATCCCACTCAGTGCTGCCCATAGAGCTGTGCCTACCTTCCCATCTCCAGTCTGCACTTCTGGACAGGGAGTCACCCTCCAATGTCACTTATGCCCTGTTGGCAGGGTACTCTGATGCAAGGTAGCCTTGAAGAGACTGGTGACCTGAGTACATTGTGCTTTTCTTTAAGTCACGTCAGCAAACATTTCATTCATGAATTTTCTGGACAGAGTAATGGGACTCAAGTGGACATTCCAAGGCTGCTGTCTTCAGGGAACTTGGTGGTCACAGACATTGGTAATTCAGTGTTCTGGCAGGTGGACTGTGTTAGCATTTCCTGAGGTTTGCTGAAGTACAAGTGGCTGTTCTTAATGTTTTATGAGTAGTGACTCATTCAAACCCTAGAACAACCTTATGATAAAGGTACCATTTTGCACCTGTGAAACTGAGAATGGAAACTTGCCTAGAAACCCAGTGGTAGCAATGACCAGAGTGAGAATCTGAAGGCCTGTGCCAGTGCAATGTAACCTGGGGGCATGGCAGTTAGGGAGAGCTGCTGGACAATGTAAAGTCTGTGCAGAATGTTCCAGACAGACAAGACATCAGCTGGGAAAAACCTGGGAGATGGGGAGGATGCCGGCGAGGAGGCCAGGAGCAAGCGAGGCAGCACTGCAGGCAGACCTGAGAGCAGGAGAGAGGGCAAAGCTGAGGGGCCCGATTAAGCAATAGAGGTCCAGGAAGGCCAGTGTTTGCTGGGGACCACATTGCAAGGGACCACATTGCAGAGAGATAGGCAGAAGCCACCCATGGAGTCTTTTAGCTTTGTTTAGGTGTTGACAATTTTTCCTGTCCATCACAAGCTTCAGGCCAGGTGGCATGATCCAGGTAGGTGGGGGGAGGAGAGGCCTTAGGATGCTGGATATTGGGTCTGAAGAGGGGAGAGGGGAGAATGCAGACAGGGAAAAGCAAGAATGGCTTCATAAAACATTGTTTAACATGCATGTAATGTACATATACATGTGCTCACCACAGCCAGCCACCGGTCATGAAGGAAACAAGTCTATCTCTGTGGCTAGACTGGCTTTATACCACACTCAGCACAGCAAGCTTCTCATAGCATATTTCTTTCCAATCTCCTCACAGAGCCTGGGTAGGGGCTGATCCTTAACCTACTGTTGGTGCTGTTTCCCTAGCGTGCTGGCAACCCAGTGAGGCAGAAAAGTCTCCCTCCTGTCTCTGTCTGACTCAGAACTTGATCCCTGCTTCTGGGTAATGTTCTCTGCTCTAGATCATCCACAGGGCCACTGATGCAGGTCTCTCAGGACCACAGAACAAATAAAGCAAAGATGTTGCACTAAAGGCCACAAAGTCTTTGCATTTCAATTTAGAGCCAAAGCAATTTCTGCATAGTAGTCACAGCCTATGAGAAGAAGTGGTGCTGAAAAAGCTGTGGGGAAGAGAGGCAGGTATTCCACTTCTCAGGATGCCACCTACTCAAAGCCCATCACTGTAAAAGATCCTTCTCCATCCTACATTCACGCTGGCCAGAACTGGAGCACGGTATGAGAAGACACACAATTTAAGGTGCATCCATAGGGGGTGATTTTAAGTTCATTTTCTGTACTCTTCAAAGCAAATTAAATATTATGACCCCATTATAGAAATAAGATTGGAGCTCAGGGACCTGTCCAAAATAAGCCCATACTTTTTTCCTCCACACCACTAACTCAGATTAAAAGTCATTTTAGAAAATTATTAAAATTGCCTTTCTTCCTGCCCTCCCTCCATTTATCCCTTATTATTTCGTTTCTCAGTAATGCTTATTTTTCTCTGACTGGTCCCTGGTCTCTACCCTCTTCTCTGGCTAACCCAAAAAGAGTCCTCCTGTGAACAAGAAATTCCTGTCTCTTTACAAGGGCTTAGTATGGGTACTCTTTTTTACTTGTTTTCCCCTGGTTTTTGCCTATTTCTAAGCATTTCTCCAGTATGTAAGCTGTCATTAAATTGTTGGTAGTTGCTCTCCTGACCCATCCAAGGCACCTTCCTAAAGAATACCCTGTTCTGATTTCCATCCCCATAGTGTAGGAGAGTGGAAAAGAGCTCCAAGACAAGACACCCCTAGGTTCAAATGACAGGATGGATATTTACTAGGATGGTCATCTTGGCCAAGGTACTTCAATCCTTTAAGCCTTAATTTCTTCATACATAAAATGCACTTAATATTATCTTATAGTAAATAGCATATTAATACAGAAGAGATACAGATAATGCAATAGTGATAGAGATCTCCCCAAACAAACCTAATAAAGAGGTTCTCAGTATATCACAGGTCCCCTCAGCTGAGTTGGCCTTATAATTGACTTTCCTGTGACCCATAATTTTGGGGTTTTTTTTTTTTTGAAAGGTAAATGTAGGTGAGAGTTGCGGCAGAGGAGCCTACATCATGACAGACCTTCCTCTGGTCCTCATGCTCAATCCAGGGGGACTGGCAGGTACCAAATGGGATGGCAAAGGGCCTGGAGTGCCTTGTCCAACTCACCCTCGGGAGCAGACCAGGGAATTCTCTGATGCCACAACCTACTAGGTGACTGGTGACACTAAGCTATCCTGGAGGCGAGATGAGCATACCACAAAGACCATCTGGCAGTGGTCTGTTCTCAAAGAACAGAATCATAGTAACTCAGCACAGCTTCTCAGGAGAGAACAAGTAGTATCACCTTTACTGGGTCCCCAAGAAACCATCTCCCACTCCTGTGGTAATGTCAATAATTCCTATGTCCTACAAACCAGAGACCCAACTCAATCATGCCCCAGGACTGGGGACACTGCATTTAACAAAACAGAACAACAACAGAAACCTAGTTTATGGAAGGTTCCACTTATCCTGTAAGAACTGCTCTGATAAGTAGGCTAGTGCCTCCATTCTCACCCCAAGGCAACTCTAGAGCATTAACCTGAACTCCAACAGTCATTGATTACCCCATCCTCTCCCTAGGTGGCAGCAGTGGTACTGTACCCCCCTGTTGATTAGTAAGAGATGACACAACAAACCTCTGGAAGTACTACTTGAATTTTCTTTGGGTAACAGGAAATAAAAATTTCACTGAGCACTGGACAGTTTATTAGATAAGAAAATTGATTGGAATCACTTTGATTATCCAACCCAAGACACAGTATGAGGGATATTACTCTGTGAGAAATGTACCAACAAACATGAGTTTGAATTTAGTTTATATAGGTAGGAACAGTGAGTCACTGACATTAAAAGTATAATTATTCTTAACAGGGGAGCCTCTAGTTCTAAGTTGTTCCATCCTAAAGATAGGCTCATGTTATCTATGCATAGAGGAAAACAAGATGGGCTTTAACCTGCTCCTTTCTAAAGAAAGCATTGTATAGATACAAAGGCTGGGTACTTATTGTTAAATCATTTTATCTGTATCCTTGGTTATCAGTGGGGTGAGAAGACTGGCTTTACCTTTACACAGCTGTGTCAGACATCAAGGCTGTGCTGGTGGCTTTGCTCTCCTATGCACCAGAGCAGTGAGTGATCAATTTTCAGAAAATGCTACAGTGTAGTCACACTGCCCAACCCTCACACACCGCTTAAAGATCAACCTTCTCTATAGGACTTTAGTCTTGTCTTATGCTTCCTGTGGTGTTAGACCCTGTGGGAATGCTGAGGACAAGTCAGTAAACCTTGCCCTACAGGGTTCACTGCTGGTGGAAGACCACTGACTGAAAGACTACACCACTGCCTTGAGTTATGCTAGAGCAGGAGTGGTGATAGTGGTGGAGGCAACATGTGGAAACATAAATGGTATTTTAGAAGAAAGACCTTGAACCTCTTCAAATCTAAACTGGCTTATTTGTGAAATACTCTGAGGGGGTGATGACTCACTACACATGGCAGCTCTGTGACTGAGCCCCTGAGCCAGTGAATCATCCACAGCAAAGGAGCAGTCTGCCCAGAAACTGACTGGGGCATCGCTGGTGAATATGCCTGAATCCAACACAGAAAGCGGTTCATGTGACCCAATATCCCAACTCAGGGGGCACTGCTCAGAGTTTTGAGAGTAAGGAGGAATGGAGCAAGAGGAAGGAAGTAACAGAAATAGAAGAAAAATGAAGGCAGAACTACCAGCACAGACACTCAGCACAAAAACAAGTGTAGTATTTAAAATTATAATGAAAGGTATCATGGATGGAATATCTTAAGTGTTAAGTACTTCATATGTTATTTCATTTAACCTACATAAGTACATATTAATATGGCCATCATTTAAGTTAGGAAATCAAGTCTACAAGGGAAAATAAATAGTTCACATTACTACCCCACATTAGGTACTAGAGCTGAGGCTCATTAATACTCCCATCTTTCAAAGATGCCCTACTGTCTTGGGGAAGTGGGAAGCCTGACCAGGAAAGACTGAATTCTTCCAACAGTTAAAGTGATGTCAGCAAGAAATGACACCAAAACAACTATAGGATAATGCTTAAAATGCATCTTCCCTCCCCTTTAGTTGGGTTGGTGGTGTTGGGGTTTTGCCCAGAACCAAAGCTGAGGTAGAAAGTGACCCACAACTCCTAAAGGCTTTGACAACTTCTACCAGGTTGGGGGGTAGGGGAGGTGGAGGGGGAAGATCACTTCCTCTCACATCTCATTGGCCAGTTGTAGTCACATGGTCCCACCCACAGGTGTCACCCTAGGCAGCTGGGAAGTGTAGTTTCCAGGATGTCCAGGAAGGATAGTAGAACCAGTTATAGTAAGCAGTGATAGTGACTCCCAGAAAGATGTGACTGGATCTCCACAGTACTAGAGGCCTCTCAGTTCATCAACGTTGTTGGGCTTGAAGCTGCAGGCACTCCCCTCTCCCTCCACCCATACTATCTGGGTCTGAGCAATGGCACCCCCCAGGACTCTGACAGCATCCATTTGGGTGGCAGTAGAGCAAGTTTCCACCTATTGCTCAGGTTCTGCCTGTGGGCCAGCCAGCCCTGCCGCTCTAAAAGTCTCCAGAAGTGGCATGCATTCCACCATGTGGCTCCTGGTTTAGGGCAGCTGGAAGGAAGAGTGTTAAACCCCCCTGGGGCAACCCCAGTACTAAGGTTCCCTGGAGCCATAGGCAGAGAGGCCCACAAAGTGAAAACATCTCTTTGGGGAATAACAGGCGATGATACTGAGTGTGTGTCAGGGTGTGGCTGTAGGGGCCATTCACTAGTTCATCTAACCAAGGTTTTCATGGCCTTGGGGGTTGGTTCTGGGATTAAGAAACAAGAGTGAGCACTTGTCCTCAGTGAGCTCATGGTCGCTGCTCTATACTAGCAATTCATCCCCTGCTGGGAAACCTGTGGGACCTAAATGAAGGAACTGGGAGACCTCAAGAGGAGACCACAATAAAGTACATGATAGGTGAAGGAGACGAAGGAGGTTATCAGGTGGTGAGATATCAGTAATGCAAGGGAATTATGTGGTTCACTGTCAGCATCAGTGCTGGAAATATCAGCCTCTTTTTAGGGTTCAGGCCCAGAAAGGAATTCTTATAAAAGTGTTCAAGTCAGATCAAAAGAAAAATACTATAGATAGATTTTTCTCTTAACCCATGAAAACACACTCAGTCTTCTTCTTGGTAAAAGAAATACAAATTAAAATTACACCAGGATGGCATTTATGACCTGTTGATGGGCAAAACTCCAAGAGTCTGACACTATACCCTGTTGTGGAGGCTTTCGGTAAAGAGGCATTCTTCTACAGGGAGTGTTTATTGATAGAATGCCTTGCAATGGAGAATTTGGCAACATTTAAAGTGCATGTGCTCTTTGACTTGGCACTTTTCATTGTAGGCATTAATTCTATAGCTATATTTGTACATTTGTAAAATGTTATATGTACAACATTATTCATTGTACATTATTAGTAAGAGATAGAAAACAATACCAATGTCCATAGAAGACCAATAAAGTAATTTATTTACAAATGGAATATTACGGTGCTATAAAAAGAATGCTATACTACTATAGGATGATCTCCAAGCTATGAGCTAATTGGAAAAAAGAAAAGTCTGCAATAACCTACCCTGTGAAAGAAAGGAGAAAAATGAAGATTATTGTATAAATTGATTATATACTCATAAGAATGTTTAAGTATATCTGTAAGATTAGGCTACATTAAACTGCAATAATGATTTAAATTAAAAATGTTGCTGCAGCAACAAAACATTCTTATTCACACTCTTGTCTATTACAGATTGTTCAAGCTCTGATCCATATCATCCACACGATGAGACTTAAGTTGATAGATCAGGTCCCACAAAATATTATAGGCTTCATAGCAGAGGGTGAGGAGATGGCAGATCAAGGACTGCCTGTTAAATCTCCTACAGGGGTTTAAATCTAGCAATACTTCTGTCCACATTTCATTGGTCAAGCAAGTCACATGACCACTGCTGATTACAACAGAAAAAAAGGGGTATGGTGCAGGAAGGGAACCAAAATCAGATGATCAAGCCTTTTGACAATAGGGCAGACATGTATAATTTCCTACTGGGAAGGGAAGCAATTTGTTGTGAACATTAATGCAATTTGTCTCTAGAAATTAATGTAACAATGATGATCTGACAGGATTGTGAAAACTAAATGGTAAGAGAAAAAACAAGATGTACCTTTTTTTTATTAATTTTCTCTATATATCTATATTTCTATCTATATACTTGAATTATGTGAATATATGATCTCCTCAAAAGTAAATAGTTGTCAGTAGCTATGAAAACACATATCCATCCTGTCCTGAGGATGAGCTCCCTCATCTTTTTTTCTCTTTTCTGAGACATGAGCTGATGCCACAGATGCATAATCTGACTTCACAATTAATGTTTCTGACATCTTATGGATAACAGTTCCTAGTAATTATTGCTCAGAGCATGACAAGATCAGTAACTCAAGCAAGTACAAAAGCAGTTCTCCATGCCTGTTTGAAGAAGAATAACTGCTATGGGGAGAAGCACAAGTCTGTACCTAGTGCCTCAGTGGGGAGCACATTGCCTCCAGAGCCTACAAGTGTGGAAACCAGAGACTCATGAGGGAATGAGCAGATAACAGACCTTGCGCAGCTGGCAGACGTATAAATAGTGAACAAGTGAAACTCATGGGAAACCAGAGTTTACTCCAGGAAAGCAAGAGCAAGAATCAATTCCAACAGAGAAGGAAAGATGGACTCCAATGTTGGAAGCTAAGCAGATGGGAGGAAGGTCAGAAAGCAGAGCAGAGTGAATGGAGGGGCCATTCAAGACCAAAGATAAGACAGATTGAAAAGAGACAAAGTTCCATTATTCCAGGCAGAGTAAGCAGGTGGTTCCTGCTGAGACCTGCCACAGAGGCATGGCTACCTCTCCAGGGCTGCAGTGCCAAGACCCGTATGTCTGGGGCTTCAAGATTCTATCCCATAGCTCTGCTGATATTTAAGGACATTTGTCACCCTCGGGAACCCTTAGGGAGGGTCCCAAAGCCCTCCAGAGGAAGGCAGAATTGCTTGAGTTGCCAAACCCTTCCTTGTGCACACAGCTGTTAAACTTATGGACACATCATTGAGATGTCTCTGTTGGCCTCAATGGCCTTTCCCTGGGCATGTGGGTCTCACTGCTTCCTGCCCTCTCTGCCCTGTCTTCCAGTATCACTTCAACCCGTCACAGTCTGTCCTAGTGATGGAAGGTGATGACATTGGGAACATCAACCGTGCCCTCCGGAAGGTCTCCTACATCAACTCCAGACAGTTCCCGACAGCTGGGGTCCGGCATCTGAAAGTCTCTTCCAAAGTCCAGTAAGTGGTTGTTGGTCAGCATGTGGCCCAACTGAAGCAGCAGGGACTGTCCCTTAGAGATATCATCTCGTGAAACAGGATTCCCTCTTTAGCTGTTGACAGTTTCCTTTCTCACCCTATTTGGATGCCCCAGGGGACTTGTATGTGTGTTCTCAAAAAAAAAAAAAAGTTCCATTGTTTTGCCAACTCAAATCAGCTTTCTCTGCTTCTTTCCTTATCTTATTTAACGTCTAAAAGTCACTACTTCCTGTAACATCTCAGAGATCAGGGTTTGATGTATAGTAGGTACTTGATAAATGCTTATTAAATTGACTTAATCAATCCAGCTTTGTGGAACTCCTAAATGCCATGGATAAGCAAGAAAGAGAGGACACTCTTTTTGTCCCTGGGCAACAAAGTTAAATTAAGGAGATGACACTATTATGGAATCCTGTGGACAACTTATCAAATCTTTTTTTAGTAACAGGAAGTATCTGAGAAGGCAGCTAGGAGGGGACCCCAGAAAATCCCTGGGAGGTAGAAGGGGAGTCACCTGGCCCCAGGAGCCAGGAGAAAGACCCGCAAAGAAAAAAGCAAGGATGATGAAGATGGGGCTGCTGACTACCATGTGACTGGGGCCCGAGGCATGTCCAGGGTGAAGTACACAGGAGCCAGTTATACTCTCTAGGTAGTATGGAGGTGTTCCTGCCTCTACTCTGAAGGCCAGACATGGAGGCTGGAAATAGGGAGAAGTAACCTCCACATTATAGTGAAAAAGAAGGACCAGATTACCAGTCTGCAGCTCTGGGGCCAAACTTCCAAGTAAAGTGGATGCTTGTTGAGCTTACAGAGGCCTCCAGAAGACTGGAGGCAAAAGAGAGTGGATGGTTCACTATGAGATCCACCCCAACGATCCTTCCCTAAGTAATGTTCCCAGAATATGCCAGATGAAAGCTGCCAGCAACTGGAGCCCACCCAGCATTCCCAGAACACCCATCTGGGACCTGGGGGGTCCCCAACTAGCCTAGGTCTTTGACCTGGGTGGCAGCAGACAGTGCCAGTGCCAGTGACTGATGGTCTGATGAGAGAGTCAAATCTGTCAACCATGCTGCAGGCTCTGGGTTGCCTTCTTATCTAAACTCTGTGCATTTTATCCTTCCTGCTATAAGGTGACACATTATTGCATGCCTGTTGTGGTAGACATGCAGAAACTGAGCTTTACACAGCCAAGCCCCTTGCTAGAGTCACCTGACCCAGGAGGAGCAGAGCCAGGCCATGAAACCTGATCTGTGTCACTCCCTGGCCATGCTCTAGGGTGTGGCAGGGAGAGAAGAGCAGGTAAAGGGGCTCTCTACCTGCACCTGCAGCACGTGAGCTTTGCCCTGGGGTCTCATTCAGTGGATGGCTGCAACCAGCCAGCTAAAACAACAATGTGCTTACCAAATACTAAAGCACATAATGAACAGTTGCTATCTAATTAACGTTGCCATTTATTACTTTGTTAAAAGATAATTAAAGGTTTAGCAGTTACTTGTTGCTGGTATAGAAAATCCCCATTTCTCCCAGGAGCCCATCTTTTTACATCCTTAGATTGCTAGATTGCTAATGGTTTAGAGTATAATGTGGCTTTAAATCTGCATGTCTGTTGATATTTCCTGGGGACTCTTCCACATTCAAAAAGCATCCTCAAAGACTGGCAGTGGCAGTGGCCTCATCCCGGTCATATGATGCGTGGGTTTGGTATTTGCTCTTCACTGCTGTGACCCCAGCTGTTTTCTCAGGTGCTTTGGGGAGGATGTGTGCATAGGCATCCCTGATGTGGATGCCTACGTGATGGTGCTGCAGGCCATGGAGCCCCAGATCACTCTCCGGGGCACTGACCGCTTCTGGAGACCCGCTGCCCAGTTTGAAAGTGCCAGAGGGGTGACCCTCTTCCCTGACCTCAAGATTGTGAGCACATTCGCCAGAGCTGAGGCCCCGGGTGATTTGCAGACCACAGGTACCAGTACACTGATGCATGTGGGGTTGTGGGTGGTGAGCTCAGGTGTTCAGCCATGGAAAATCATGCTTTAGGACAAGAGAGCTGTTCACCCTAATGGGATAATTCATAAACCTAGAAATAATGCAGATAGATAATAGGAGAGGAATGTGAACTATAAGATGTTGTAGGACAGATGGCACTGAATGATAAGTGAAAAGGAGAGCAATATGCAAAGTTGCGGAGTATCTATGTATAGAAAAATACTAAGAAGGGAATACCTAAGGCCAACAGTGATACTGTGATACTCTGAGAAGCAAAAGTCAATTTGTTTCTGTTTGCCTTCACTTCCCTGCAACTATAAAATATTCTGTAGCAAGCATGTGTTATTTTGATAATCAGTAGAAAAGCTCAAGAAACATAAAGAGAGAATAAAATTGCACCTCAATATATACCCAGTAATAGAAGTCGGGTCTTATTCAGCAGTATTACACTAAGCTCTCAGGAAACTTTTGAGTTATTATTTCCAACAATTTTGTTATTGGGAGGCTGTTGAGTGAAAGTAGAGTAATTTAAATTACCTACTAAATAGAAACAGTTGGTTTCTACTGAAAGCTTTAGTAGACACTGGTGGGAGAGAGGTGAAGGAAGGCTAAAAAGGAAGAAAGGGACACAGGGGAACATCTGGGGCCCAGATCTAGATGGGAAGTAGCCAGTGAGAATTGACCTCACTACTTCTTCCTTTTCAACCTCTTTCTTCTCCTCCGAATGAGCTACTAATGAAATTCTGGTGCTTATGGACCCTGTTCCCTGAAGAGCTGCTTCTAGACCAATACTAGTTACCCATTGATTTAAATCACCTAGTCCCCAGGGGAATGGGTGCCTTGAAAAGCAGCTTCTCCAAACTCACAAAATTAGATATTGTTTTTTTGCCAGTTACTCTCCACGGTGCATTAGGTAGTATGATCTTACAACTTCCCCCATTTGTGACTAAAATCAGACAGAAGAAGGAAGGGACTCTGACCACAAGGGTTGCAGGCCACAAACATTTGGATTCACTCAGTCTGAAACCAGCTTACAGCAGCATGTAGTGGAAAGCAATTATCTGGGTCTGTAACTCACCTTCTCTTTATGAAAGCAGCATGCAGATCTCTGGCAAGTGCTGAAAGCTATTATTAGTACTTTGCAGATTTTATTCTTGTTGTCAGAACAGTCATTATCATGGATACCTTAAACAGGTCACTAGTTGCATTTGCCACCAGGTCTCAGTGACCTGCTCTGGTATCTTTTGTCCCCACTGCCTCACCCTATGCTACTTCTATACAAAAGGCTAGGCATTTCGCATGCACACATCTCTTTCCCTAGCTCCTCAGTGTTAGTTTACAATGTTGCTCATACAGTGCCCTCTGTCTTCAAGAGCCCTCCTTCTCCTATCCATTACTGCTGGTAACATCTGTTTCCTCACCCGTCCTCCAGAAGATTCCCCACCACCACCACCACCACCAGGATTCCTAGGCTGAGTTAGGTCTCCCACTCTGCAGAGCCCAAGCACGGGTGCTTCCCACCAGCACAGTTGTGGTCCTCCATGGTCATTATCTACTTATTACACTGGACCAGGGCTCTGAGAGAGGCTCCACTATGGCTGATTCACCTTAGTACTTTAGGCACAGTGGGAATCAAGGGAACTGCAGATGGAAGATACTGTCCATCATGCAAACACAAGGGAACAATGAAAAGACGGCAGGGACACCAACCTCAACCTAATGTGAGCCATCAGTCAGCCCCACTGGAGAGATGATCTCATCTGACCTGACAAGAAGCTAGCAGAAAACCCAGCAGCCAGGAGAAAGTCGTTGGAAATAAAGATTCACATGCACTATAGCTAATGATAGGCCTTATCTTAAGTGCACATTAATGTGCTTTTAGATTTTGCCTATGACACAGAAAGCCAGTGACGTTGGCAAGCATTTAAAGTTTAAGCATACAAAATTATTTATAATAATATATATCTAGTGGAAGCAACCACATATTTTTGATATCACTAAAAAATTTAACAAAATAAAATAATTATTTTAAGTAATTCTCTCATTTTTAATGAATCCTCTTAAAATGTCTATTATCATGAATGCTTTATAATGCACAAAATATATTAGTCCACTTAATAAATAAATATTTAAATGATCTCAGTTCACAGCTTTTTTCAGTAAAAGACTGCAAGATCTCAAACAATAGAAGTCTGGCCCAGAGGTTGTAACTTTACAGACTGTGGAATCAAAGTCATGTTTCTGTCCCAGTTTCTGTTCGTCATGTCATCTGCCTAACCCATCTGTCTAACACCTACCTCTGTACCCCTTCATTTCCACAGATACTAAAAGGACTCCCTTTATGCCTGCTGGTTATATGTCATTTGTCCAGTGCTTGGTACATTACAGTCACTTCTTATCAATCACTTTGATTAGTATTTTCATTGAGGACCAGTAATTTGCCCAGCATTTGATGAGATCTGGCCCATTCAGGGTGATATAGCTGTAAACTTGACTAGCATTTGAATTCTTAGACATTTCTTTGGAAAATTTGCAATCGTATAATCAGGCAAAGACAGCTTGACTGACTGACAGCTCACCAACTAGACTGACCAGTTAGTTAGTTAATTAATTACATTAACCCAGAAGCTTCATCTGAGCAGTGAGTGTGGCACTGCCCCCCTGAACTAGATGCAGAGGAGCCCGTCACAAAATGACTGTGCTTCTCCATTGAGAACATCACTGCCTTCAGGGGCCAACCTTCTATAGCATGATGACATGGGGAAAGCTAGGAGAGCACAGTAGAGGGGCACTTATCTAAGATGCCAAATGATTAACTTATACGATTCCTACTATGTGCCAGAATCAGTTCTCAGTTCTCTTGAGAACTTTGCCCTCTTTGTGGATGAGAAAATCAAGGGCAATGCTTTCTATAACAGAATATAGTTTCTCAGTAGCTGTATTTAAATTTGCATCTTTTGATCATAATATTCATGTTCTTCACCCAAATTCATGCCACCACCCAAACTTGAGGGGTTACCTGAACATCTGTCAGAACAGCGGAGATGATAACTGGGATCACACAGTGTGATTTGATGCAGCCCATACTGGAATGCAATCACAGAGGATGGGGAGAAGTGAGGCCTTTTTCTGACCTGTCCTCCTGTCTGTGGTTCCATGTGTCTGTCTCCGCACAGCCCCAAAATCAGCAGTCTTAGAAGAAATGCTTCACAACTTAGATTTCTGTGACATTTTGGTGCTTGGAGGGGACTTGGACCCAAGACAGGAGTGTTTGGAGCTCAACCACAGTGAGCTCCACCAGCGGCACCTGGATGCCACCAACTCCACTGCAGGATACTCCATCTACGGTAAGCTGCATCCAGCCCCGTCACCCACACCCTCCTGTCAGAGCAGTGTCCTCCAGGAACTGGAAGCCTGAGGACATCTCTGTAACCTATGGCAGGAAGACCAGTTAGGCTACTTGACTGCATCATATGGATGTCCAGCAAGCTAAACTAGCAGCTTGAGGTCCTGGTCCATCTACTCCTCCTGGAGAGATCTGTAGAAATTATGTAATTGCCTTCTGTTGTAATCATTTATCTCAGCTCATATTTCAGTACCATTTGGAAGATTAGACCAAACATTTAGGCCAGGTCTGAAATCAGTTCTCAGAACTTCTGCTCATTGTCTGCTCTCAGAAACTTACTATTTCGAGTGCTTGCCCTAGAACAATTCAGAGCCCCACCAGCCCAAATAGCCACAGCCTGTCTCCTCCGCATCCTCTTCTGCCTTCTCATAAACGATGTGGTCTCTTGACACAGGTGTGGGCTCCATGAGCCGCTACGAGCAGGTGTTACATCACATCCGCTACCGCAACTGGCGCCCATCTTCCCTGGAAGCCCGGCGGTTCCGGATCAAGTGCTCAGAACTCAATGGGCGCTACACCAGCAATGAGTTCAACTTGGAGGTAAGCACATCCTATGGTTTCCATGGAAACCCAGTCCTACCCATTCATTCCTCATTTACTCAGGAGGCCTGCTGCTCCTGGTCCACCTGCCTCTCCTGGTCAAAAGCACCTCCCCCTACTCTTCCCAGGTCAGCGTCCTCCATGAAGTGAGAGTCTCAGAAACAGAGCATGTCAACCACCTTATTGTGCAGCCTCCCTTCCTCCAACCTATCCACCACCCAGAATCATGGACCAGCATCCAGCGCAGTTCAGGTATGTCACGTGAAGGAGGAAGCTCAGGGTATCAAGTCATAGCCCTAAGCTATTCACTGAAACCATAGATACCAGAACTGGAAGATCCCAGCTGTGAGGAAGCATGAGCCTTGCCTCTGAGGCATTCATAGCTTTGGCAGGGATCCAGTCAAGTACACAAAAGTTATACACAATATACTGCGACAGATGAGCACAAAGGGCTTTGTGTAAGTCTTGTAAACCCAACCCAGAGATACATGCTATATGAAGCTTTCCCCAGACTGCTTGCATATGCTCACACAAGTCCATACGACATGACAAGTTCCCCTGCCACCCTTCCAGTGCCTACCATGTATTACTATTCAATGGGTGCTTGCACCTGACCCTACCTGATGCCACAGAGCCTGGCATTTAGTAGGAACTGCCCTATAATTTGAGGGGGGAAAGCAAGTGATAGAAGAGGACTGACGCCTATTATATGCCTAGGTGAAAACTCATATAGACCATTTCTTTATTCCTCACAACAGTCACCCCCAGGATAAGAAATATTCTTTCTATTTTATAAATGATGAAAGTAAAGTCCAGACAGAGGAAGGTGTGGGCCCCAAGTCCCACAAGGCAGATTGAAACCAATTACATGTAGATGTTTCCCTCACGCTACATTCTGAGAGTAAACTGGCCCTTTGTTCACCATGACATGGGGGATCCCTTTTTTGTTCTAGTTGTCCCAAGCATAGCCACAGTGGTCATCATCATCTCTGTGTGCATGCTGGTGTTTGTTGTGGCCATGGGTGTGTACCGAATCCGGATCGCCCACCAGCACTTCACCCAAGAGACTGAAGCTGCCAAGGAAGCTGAGATGGATTGGGATGACTCTGCGCTCACCATCACTGTCAACCCCATGGAGGTGAGGCCCCCTTCCATGCAGCTCCATCCTTTCTGTACTGGAAGCCTTGCACCCACTGGCCCAGCACCACTGAGCCTGCCCTTCTTAGAGCACCTCCAGTCTGCTCAACCTGAATGGGCCTTGCATTCCCACCAGCTACATCCACTGATTTACAGAGTGTGAATTGCTCTCACCCTACAAACAGAACCAGACTTTTTTTTCCTAAGGCAAACAGCCATATGGGGTCAATCCCTTTCCCTCCCCCATAGTATTTAACTCAGATCTGACTAATACTTAGGGACTAAGTATTGAATTTTTGATTAACTAACAGTATTAGCTAGATGACTGCTTCATATTGCCTGCAGAGCTCACTGAAAGGCTAAGAATAGGTTAAAACAAAATAGAACAGTAATACCTGCCATTTGCTGAGCCTCCATTATGTCAGCCACTGTGCAGGGCACTAGCTATACACCACCTCATTTAATCTGCCCAGCAGTCTGTGAAGGTGGAGGCATCGTCCTCATTTACCAAGTTGGCAACAGAGGAAAGTGAGGTGTTCTAATTCACAGAGCTGATAATGGCCACACCAATATTCACGCTCAAGGTTGTCTGCTTCTCACGTTCATATCTTTACTTTTAGCCAGCAGCACCTAGATCTACCCACAGGAGTCCACGGCCTCTGATCTGCAATGTCAATATCAAGAGAGGCCATTTAGATCATAACCTCTGCTCTGCCCCCAGACTCTGGATGGTGATCGAGGTAGGATTAAGAAAGAAAGAGTTGATCAAGAGGAGTTCATGAGAGGTAGAAAAAGAATTATTCCTGCCTGGTCCACAGTTTCCCCTTCTGCAAGTCTCTTGCCTGATTTCCAAGCCAGCATGCTGATAGACTCAGCTTCTCCCAACATGTGCTACTGCTACAGAGCTGAGCACGCCACTGTGGAAAGACCACGCTCCAATAGCTGGACCGTAGGTGTGGAAAACAAGATCACGATGCCCAGGGCAGTCCAAGTACCAGACAAGAGTGTGTCCGCCAAGGGTATCATGGTAGTGCTAGCACCCAGTGGTGACACACGAGCAAGGATAAGCCTCCAAGGCTGGAGTGTTTAGGGATAGCTCCCTGGAAGAGGTGAACCTAAGGGAGGACATGAAGAATGATTAGGACCTAGGCAAGGCAATGGCAGGGGAGAGATGCTCTGCAAAGGGCAAATAACCCTACATGGGCAAAAATCTTTTGTGTTCTGGTTCATCAACTCAGAATACCATTCCAGAACTATGACTTGACTGGAATCATAAAAAAGCTGGGGTAACAGGGGTGTAACTTGAAAAGAATGAGGTGGAGTTTGAGGATACAGGTCAGAGGATAAGGAGCATGCCTGGAAAATGAGGACTATGAACTTTGTCTTTTCCAAAAGAGTATTAGCACAACTGAGTCTCATCTTAAAAGACTATCTGCTCCTAAGACATTGCATTCACACCTGGAAGAGGGTACAAACTTAAATATCATTCCTACACTGAGAAGCAAACCACTCAGGTTTGGAAAGTTCGACATAGATAAGCTCCAAAAATACCAACAAGCAATCCTTGGACTGAAAGACCCACTATAAGGATGAATGGGTTGACTTAAAATGTCCAATGCTTGCAACCTCCATTTTAACTGGAGTCCATGCCTGGCCACGTCTTACCTTTGTCCTTAGCCCTCTGATTTGCTTTTCACCAGAAGACCTCTTTCCAGACGAAGCAAAAGCACAACCCCTGCTGACTATTTCTCTTCTCTCTCTGGTGCCCAGAAACATGGAGAACCAGGGCGTGGGGAAGATGAGACTGAGGAAGAGGAAGAGGAGGAAGAAGCAGAGGAAGACATAAGCTCCAGCAGCAGCAATTCAGATGATAGTGAAGAAGAAGAGGAGCAAGGGATGGGCAGAGCTAGACACGGGCAGAGTGGAGCCAGGCAAGCCCAGCTGGAGTGGGACGACTCCACCCTCCCCTACTAGCACCCACTGTCTGCACTGCTCGTGTGTTCCTTTTGTAAGCCCCATCCCTTGTATGCCCGAGTCTATCACATGTCGCCTCTGATTTCTATGACAGGTCTCAGCAAGCCTCCCCCGGTGTCCTGAAACCACCCTTGACATGGTGGGCACTTCCCATGTCCCAGCCCCAGGGAAGTTCCACGAATCCCAGTGTCATCACCAGTGGGGACTTCAGGGTAGGCTCTGTCCAGTAGCCCCTGCTTTCCCATCCTGGACTCCCCTCATATGCTGTCAGGTCCCAGAGCTCTGCCTTTGCTCTTCTCTGCAGGGGAAGGCCAGCCTTTCTGTTGCTCACCTCTCATGGGTCCCTCATCCCCAAGGCCTTTAGGTTCCAGCTCACTGTGCGTGTCCCTGACTCCGTTGTGTCCCTCCACACTGACCAGCAGGTTCTCCTCTCCCAACTCTCTCAGTTGTTACCTACAATCAGGTGATCGTATTTCATGCACATCACATCTCAGTTCTTTGTACTTTAAAGCAAGCCTCTTGCTGAGGCAGAATGAAGTTTGCAGGGAAAGGTTCACAGGCAAGCTCACGAGCACACACACCTGAGCACACTTGCACGTGGCCAGTCTCAGTTTGGAAAACCTTCTGTCTTCTTTGAGGCCACATAAGCATATAGGAAAAGCCCAAAGCTGAGAACAGATCTTTGGTCTCAGTAGGGTCTGCCTGGGCATCGGTTAAGATCCCATGACCTCCCTGGCAGGCACTCCTACCACTCCAAGCTCCAGGAGGCATTCCACACTGGCACTGCTTCATGCAACACCATGACATGCTTGCTGCCAGGGAGCAAAGGGGAGACATGATGAGGTGACAGCACTGGGATGCGTGGTGGGTGTGGACCTGGGAGATGGGTGGTGAACTCTTCCAGGCCAGGGACTGCCTGACTGCCATCAACATGGCTCTCATCTCCTAATCTTATGGCCCCTCCTTATTTCACACAGTTCTGCCTCTTAGATAATGCCTTCTTCTCTGGTGTATTAGAACAAGCATAAACCACACCGAATCTAACATGAAACTTTGAAATTTGCTGGGAATTAGAAGCATATTCGCGATAATAAGAGCTTCTTTTTCTTCTCATAAAAGGAGCAGCCTTTTGGGTAGAGGGCAAATACATCTGAAAACTTAATCTATTTCTTTCTTCTCTTTTGTAACAAGGAAATCTTTTCCATCTTCATCCTAACATGGACACCTCGTGAGGAGAATTGTTGCTATAGTAACTGGTCTTTGATCTTTTGTGGCCAGGAGACTAGCAGGCAGGCATCATGGTTGTTGCAGGACCTCCACAGGCACCAAGGATGGATGTGTTTCAAATGTGGCTTTGTCCTCAAAATATATGATCTGCCCTGTCCCTCCACTCACACTAGGTTGGCTTGGCAGAGAGTTGGCTCTTGGCCACAGTGGTATTTGGGTTCAGAGGAAAGGGTAGAAATTGTTCATCCCACTTCCTGTGTCATCAACAGAGATCCTGAGAAAGGGGCCACCATCATTGTCCTCTCGTCTGACCCAGCTATGAGGATGCATCACAGGCCTTGACAAACTTCTGACTCTAAGGAATTATGTTACACAGTCTTTCCCCTCACTAAAGAGAATTTTTTGCATCTTTTCCCCCTTGGAGTCTCACTCCCTCACAGTGAGCTAATTGGAACATAGAATTGAGATGCATTTTTACAGTGAGAAAATGAAGTTTCAGAGACTCAGAACCTTATTCAGAGTTCCCAGAGGAATCCACGAGCTGGGCTCTACATCTTCCACTCCTAGTTCAATGGCCACCGAGCTGATCCTCCTTATACTCATGTCCATGCAGCTCATGGGCATGACCTATTATGTGCTAAGCACTCACCCCACAGCTGTGGCAAAGGGATAAAAATGAATAAGATAAGGTCCTCTCAGAGGAGGATTTGATAGTTGCAGGGGAAAACTAACAAGCATAAAATCGTACTAAAGACCAATGCAGAGGGAGGGAGAGGACTCACGGGACAGGAAGAATGTATTCCCAAGCATGATCTCTGTTCTTATTTTTCTTTTCTTCTGGAAGAAACATTGGCAAAAGTTTGTGGTTTTAAATTCACTGAGTGACATAGACAGGTCTATGAAGTCTCCCAATCAAATCTGGCTGGGTCTGCCTATCTGTAGGGAAAAATCTATGGAATTTGCTAGTCCTCATCACAGTCTTCTTAGAGATTCATCAGTCAGGTATTTAGTATCTAATAGATTTCTCTCCAAAGTATGACACTAAAATAAACATTTTATGTTTAAACTCAATTCTTTCCAAATTAGGTTTTGATTTAAAATATTTAAATTTGGTGTTTGTGAGAGCTCTTTCATTCTTTTGGGCTGAGGAATTGGGGAGCTGGAGAAGGTATGGCCTCCAGCTGTCCCTGATGTCTGCACCACTTATTCTTGACTGATTGAGCTAGTTAGGATACATGAAATCCTCACATGTTTGGGGAGTTGTGGGGATGGGGGATAGGAGGGAGTGGACTAAAATGGCCCTTGATTAGGACAGCAGAGTTGGATCCTTTGTGACTGGACTCATGTAAAGAAGTTAATCAGTGCCCCTGCCATTAGCACCTGGTGTGGGAGATCACACCCAACACCTGATGGAGCACCTGAAACAATGCTGCAGGGCCTCTGGGCATTTAGCACATTCCCAATCCCCTGCTCCTCACCATGGGTTGAGTAAAAAGGGGCCATTACATCAAGCAGCGGAAACTTTGGGAAGAATTTAGATGAGTGGTGAGTAACACACTTGCTTTCCACCAAAAAGTCTGTAACCACAAGTGAAAAATGTATCTGTTTGCTCAGCGTTCCCCACTCCATATGCTGTTAGCTGGAAACCAGACTTGCGGGTAGCCCAGATACCCTCCGCCCCCCCTTCAGTCTTCAGCAGCAGTGGATGCAGACTTAGGTTCTGAGGAAATAGCTGACCAGTGAGGTCACAGGTCAGACCACTGCTTTTCTTGCCAGGTGGAGGCCAGATCCAGCTCCCTGGGGCTTGAAACAGATAGGCCAGGACTGCAAGCAACTCAGGTGACAGGAAGGAGGAGGACGAGAAGGTTAAGATGGAAAAGGCCAAAGCAGAATGAGCTGCCAACACCCAAATTTATCTGGATGCCAGAAGTGTGATTTTAGCAGAAACTCGTCACTCCATACTCTCAAGCCTCTGTATCCTGTCAAACAGGGTCAGAGCTCACATCTCTGCATAACTAGGCCTGTACCCAAGACCGGGCCCTCCCAGGTTAAGATCCCTATGAGAAACAATGTCCTCCATTCCTTGAAATATGTCAAGGTGAGTGAATGCTAGTTGTAATGAAGCAGGTAAATAGTCTGGAATTTTGTACCTTATGGTCTCTGTCACAAGTACTCAGTTCTGCTCTCCTAGCATGAAAACAGCCACAGACAATGCATCAACAGATGAAGATGGCTGAGTTCACAAAAACTTTATTTATGGATGATGAAAGAGTAGGTGATTTAAATTCATATCATTTGCATATGTCACAAAATCTTATCACTTTTGATTTTGTTTTCAACCACTTAAAAACCCTTCTGAGTCCACAGGCCAGAGGGTAGCTAGCAGCCAGTCAGATTTGACCTGTGTGTCTGACTGTATGTGCTGGGAAGGGAAGCTGCCGTTCACCACCAAAAAAACAAAATACAATTTTAGTTCCTCCCTGCCACCACCCAGTGGTTTTCGCCTCCAAAATGAACAAACAACGCTACAGTCCTTGAATGAGAAATTTTAAAAGTCTGTGTTCCAGGATGGTGTGAAAACAAAGAGCAGAAGCACTTGTTAGTATTGAGTTGACTCAGTCACAGGCAAGCCTCCCCTAGAACAGAGAGCCTAGCCCCAGGAGCTGATCCACCTGAGGGTCCACCCCACCAAGAGTGCTAATGCCCAGAGGCAGTGCAGGCTTCCCTCACTGCTGGCCTCCATGATTTCTAAGCAGGAATGTTCCATTTTCTCAACTGATTTCCTTTCAGCCCCACTCATGTCACTGCTCTAAAAATGATCCTAAAGACTTGTGACTGACTGTTTGAATCAATACCAGCAGCATCAGTAGAAAGCCCGACCCAGCACATTTCAAAAATAACAGACTTCTCGGCTCTTTGATTCCAGGAAGGGGAAGAAAATGAGAACTTTCTCTTAACCATCCTTCCCTTTGAATGAGTCAAATAGTTTTCACCAAAACATGAGGGAGTACGTCTAATTCTTTGAAGGATATCCGTGAAAAGTAGGTGATTTTCTGGTGAGATAATTTTCAGGCCTTTGGAGAAATCCCCAGAGCCTCCTGCTCTGTATCCTGGTGGGCTAGGGGAGGTAGACAATTCTATCTCAGGTTCAGACATTTATAGAGGCTGACAAGTCAAAGCCCTTGGCACAGTTTAATTTTCATGTAACTACTTTCCATTGTCCAGCTGCAGACACAGGAAATAAGCAATGAGAGTTTTGATGTCTTCTCCAATGCCTTCTCCCCCGTCTTTATTTGCTTTACTTTATTTTTTTTATTCTCTACCTGATTTGTAGCTCTTGTTCTAGTTTTTTGTTTGTTTGTTTGGTTTGGTTTGGTTTGGTTTGGTTTGACACTAACTGGAAAGGATATTGGCTTACAAGGACTAAAAATTAGAAGCCAAACTTGACTCTATCCCAGGGAGATAAAAAGAGAAGTTACCTCCACCAGCACCCCAGAAAGCAATCAGAATCCTCATATGCCAGCAGTGAACAGATACGATTCTGTGTTTGCAGCATTGTTCAGTGTAATTCAGCAAACGTCCCTGAATGCCAGACTCTGCTCCAGGGACGAGGTAGGGAAGAGGACAGTTACACCTTTGCTCCTGAGGAGCTCCTGGTCTTTGCAGTCAATGGGAGGTTTCCACCACCATCTCCTGATCTGAAAGTCTGAGTGTGGGGCTGAGTCCTGTTTTATATTGTTCCCTGATTCTGATGTACACTGAAGTTTGAGAACCACTGATGTAGAAGATGATGAGAATGATTTTCACTGGCACTGGGGGAAGTAACTGTTATATATACAATGTTATATATACAATGACTAGTAGAGTGATGAGAGGGATCAGAGCACTCTGCTTCTCCACACTCCAAGGCCTTCCAGGCTCCAATCTACACTCTCTGATGCAGTGGTATCAGGGAAGCCTGGTCCTAATCCCAGCTCCAGTCCTCTCCTGGGACCAACCCTTTCATCCCAGAGAGACACAGTCCAGAAGAGGCAGTAGTGAGGCCACCAACACCTGTAAACTAAGCAGACTCATCACAAGCTGCATTTTAGGGGGAAACAATTAGACTGCAGCATGACCTACATCTGCAGGAGAGCCTGTCTCCACACAGCACCTGTATATTTGGACCATCTGGGGCACGACAAAACAGAGGGGGACTTTTAAATTTGCCACAGTTTTGTGATAGGACTGAGGCATGCATCATCACAACCCAAACACCAAATTGGTTGCAGAATGAATGACTTTTCTTGGAAGGGTAGTAACTTCTCCTGATGTTACTGAAAGTAGAAAATGAAAATCAAGAGCAAACTTGCAGCCTTCTTTAGAGACCGATTCTGTCTAGGCCCTAGAGTTTCTAAGACCTACAAAGATTCCAGCTTCTACCCATGCTCTGTCCCCCATACTAGTCAATAATTGATTTAAATTTTTGACTGAAGTCTTAAACTTGGTGAAGGTCCATAACCCTTGGCAGGAGCTAGTTGGTGCTCTAACAGTCACGTATAGCTAGCTGTGGTAAACCTGTCCTTAGGGAACGGTTTCTGAGCTTGGGAGTCAGAAAAGTGAGACACTGGGCTTTTGGGTAGGAGTAAAGTCCTGGGAAGGAGCCAGACAAGTGGCTTTAGAAAGCTAGCACCTCCTGCTTCCACCCTAAGAACCCTAATTCCTTCTTGACCAGAGATGCATTCTGGGTCCTCTTAGCAGTCTCTCCAAATTGATGAGAAGGACAACCTCTTTCTCTTTGTTCAGAGCATGGAAAGGTGATCTAAGTAAATGCTTCACCAACTCAAGAACAGTTCATCGCCAACAGATGACTGCAACATACTAGAACATGCTAGAACAGCAACATTAGGCCTTGCTGGTTGTAAGCCCCTGGCAGAGTGTGGAGGAACTGGAGACCCAGGAGAGACATGTATTTCATATCATTTCACATGACAGAAAAGGTTTGCATTACAACCTGGGCTCTCTTAGTGATTTCTCTGAAGAAACATTTCTCTCCCAAGACATTAAGGTGATTTTATTTGTTTCCCTGAGGTCAGTCATTTATTATAAAGCTTCCTGTAGGACAAAAGGACAGGGAATGGCATGACAGGACATGAATGGAGAGGACTTTGGTTGTTCTGGAAGCAAGGTGGTTTCTGTGTTTGTTGGCAGACCTGGACCTGGATCCAGTTATGGACTGAAGGTCAGAAGCTCAGAACCAGCCAGGGCAGTGTAGAGGAGGGTGAGTGAGCCCTGGAAGGCTGGGCCCAGCAGAAACACAAGCAGGGTGGGGCTGGATGAACCGCATCAGTTGTGCGTGTTTGTCAGAAACAGTGCAGAGACCTATGACCCAGTAGAGGTAGTATTCCTCCAGTTCTGAGGAGCAGAGAGGAGCTGACACTTCTGAACCCACCTCCAGAGTCAGGGCCCACCCAGCAAGAACTTTCCACTGAATGAATAGGCCCCGGGGAATGTAGTGGTGTGCGGCTCATTTTCTCAGACCTCCTCTGCTGTCACAGGCTTCTCCTCAAGCTAGAAGAGGAATTCATTCTTCTTACCACTCTGGTGTCCAGCATAGTACATGGTGCACAGCACAAAGCACATGTGCTTGTCAGAGGTTGAATGAAGTAAAATACCGGAGATCACCTGACCCTAATGAACAGACTGGATTTGAAAAATTAAGGTGGTTTCATGGCGAAAGACTCCCTGTCTTTTCTCTTAGTATGTAAGTCAAGGTCCTTCATCAAATCAGATGGAGAAGAAATGGAAGGGCAATGAGGGAAGACAATATTCCTACTGCCCAAATGGGAAATAAAATGAGTGAGTATTTGGAGCGTGACCCCCCAGTTATAACCAGTGAAAGGAGTTCCTAAGTGAGGACCAGGGGGTGGGCCCTGTGAGCCCGTAGGCTCTTCTCTGTAGGGCATGGCCGCATCTCTAGGGAGATGCCAAAGGCCTCCTCTGCTAATAACCCCAGCCTGCGCTGCCCTCCATTTCCTTGGATCAGATTCACTGCAGAGGAGATTCATCAAAATGAAGCTCAATTCCCAGTAGACTAATAAAAAGAGGGCAACAGACACGAGAAGAGCCAAAATGCAGACGTGTGTATTAATCACAGGCAACAGAAACATGTCGACTTTAATGTCCATTTGCTTTTATCTTAAAATGAAAATGTATCTCTGCTGCCCAGGCCCTTTTTCTGAACATTTCAAAACAAAAATGAGGCACACATAGGCACGCACACACACATACATACACACACACACACACACATACACACATGTGCAAACACTGAGGCTTCTTTTCCCTGACAGGAAGAACCATCAGAGAAATAGACACAGGTTTGTCTGTTTTCAGAAGCAAATCTAAGAGTACCTGTCAGCCAGTAGTCTCAGCTACAGTCCCCAGTCTTTCTGTGGAAAGGGGAGGGGGCAGGATGAAATGGCACCTTCCCTTGGGAAAGACAAGGACTTCTGCTAGCACCTATGGGATGGGCCAGATGTGAATGTAGTATACACCTACACCCCCAGAGACAAAATTGTGTCCACCCTAGTCAATATGCAACATGCACATCTGGGGCTCTGGGGCTCACCCACCTCCCCTCCCCAACTCCCCAACATGACTGCAAAGGCACCTCTGAGGTGTGAATTCACAAGAGTTCATGGACCTCCTCATTAGCAAACTTCAGGTGGTGGAAATCAGGCAAAAGCTTTAGGGAAAGGGAAGTAAGACTTGCCACCTGGGAGTGATCACTCAAAAAGTTAGTCAGGAGGGACAGAAGGAAAGGTGACTCAGAGCTGGGGAGGGACCAGGAGGCTTGGGAGACTGCTAGCAAAAGGAACCACCCTCACCCAGGAAGTCAGGGCATTGCTCTGTTTTGTAAGTCCTATCCAAGCTGAATAAGATTATAGTTAAGTCTGGCAGTGTGACTATGCAGGCGGCACAATCACTCGCTTCCACAGTCATAACTGTTTGAAGGTGACTTCAGTTCTTAATTGAACTAGTAGTCATGATGGATCAGTCCACCTGATTGCTTCCAGCCTGGCCTCACTGGTTTCCAGAAAAGGTTGTCAGTGACCTGAGGTGGACAGACTTGGAAGGAGATTGAAGAAAACCAGCTGGTGAGCTTAGAAAAGAAACTGCATGTAGAAGTTGGTTGCTTTCAAAGAAATCTGTAGGTGTTTATGTTATTGGCATAGACAATATAAGGTCAGTAAGGTAGGAGTCAGAATGATTTGGATGGGCATTACTTTGGATAATTAGTTAATGTGTTAAATAGAAATTATCAGACATGATGCTAATTTGTCCACATATATGTGTATCATATATAGATGCTTACCTATAACCCAGAAATAATTAAGACATAGAATGAGATCTCAATAGTCCCGACACATTTTAAATTAATTAGGGTAATTAGGTGTTCCCCTTTTTATGTTCACTTTTAGCTCTCAAAGTACTGGGATCAGTGCCTGGCACACTGTAGAAGTTTGGTAAACATTTGGAAATTGAAGGTCTACCTTGTCACTGTTAGGGAGAGATTCAGCAGTATCTCTAGACCCCTAATTAAATGAGCCACAGAGAAACAGGTTGATCACTTCCCCCTCATAGGTTTTCCCAACCTGAGCCATTGTGAATTCACCTACTTTGGGCAATGTTCAGTCAGTTTCAGGCCCTGGGTTGGCTCTCAGGTTGGGAAAAAGGATGAGATGTTGTACACGATGGATTCGTACCGTGTAGGTCACATCTGCTTAATACCTGGCAAGCTGACTCTATAGGGCATGGGGTTGGGACAGCAAACAGCCTCCTGTCGCAGTTGCCATCTGCTGAGTGCCCAGTGAAAGGTTCATGAATGTTTCCAATACCAGGCACCAGTGTGGAACTAAACATAAGTGTTCTGGCTCAGCCAATCTAAAAGTTCTGGAGATTTCATCTCTCTAACCTGCCCTTTGGCCATATTTGAAAATGTCCCCCTATGGACTACTTGGTTCCTGACCCCCAGCTTCATTGTGTGTGGGAAGTTTCTGAGATAAGGAGCCACTGTGCTTTTGACAGGGCCAAGAAAAAGAAATAGCAGCACCATTTTATAAAAGCAACTTTGATCCTGCTACTTACTCTCTGGGCAGTTACTGTCAGTCTTGCCAGAGTTTCCTGGGGTAGCTGGCTGTACCTTGGGGGTAGGCCAGTGTATGCCTGATATCAGATATCTGAGCCCTTCTGCCTCAGAGATGAATCCTACTAGTTTAGAAATGTGTTTATTTGCTAAATATACTATTATGTGTGTGAGGTCTCATTAGGAGGACTATATCCCTATATAGAGTATTGAATGTAATACCAGAAGAGCACATTGCGATCTTGCTCATGAATGAGATTGTCCAGTCACAGAAGACTAGAGAAAAGAGAAATGCTCTTTCCCCTTCCCTATACCTCTTCTCAGCACCCTTGCCCTGCCTGACTGGGCTGTCCTATCCACTCTAGGTCACCAGAGTGAGGGGCACTGTGAATCTGTATATATATATAAAGATGTAGGAAGAAAATCAGAATCACCATGGGAATCTGGTGGGCTTCTTCCATGACTGTGATCTTCCCCTTGTTTGAGTCACAAATTTCTAACAATTAAGATTCTTTCAATTTCCAAGTAATTTGTTAAATGCCTATTCAACACAGACAGATATTTATTTTCAACCTTGGCTTGTAAATGCCTACAAACTGATTCATGTTGGTGGTCATTATGACACTTTCTGTGAATTGGTGAATAAATATGATTTTAGAATTTCACAGTAAAAACGGCCTCTGAGTTTTTTATGCTTTAAACTATGTGATGAGGTGAAATGCCAGTAATTGCTTTGACTGCACCAATAGTCTCTGGGGTACTGTACTAAACCCATGCATGGAGAAAACTGGGATGTGGGTTGTGAGGGATGGGGACATGGTCCATGGTGCCTATAGGCCTCCATCAGGGCACCCTGTTCCCCTAGAGCTGAACTCACCAAGAAAAAGACAAGCCTGATGTATTTATTGGGTATCTGCAAAATGTCAGTCTATGTATGGGTCTTTATACCGGAAGTAGTTGGTACTGGCAAGAAGTCAAGTGCCAAAGTAGCTGGAAGTACCACAGAGGGCGAACAGACTGAGTAAAGCACTCACCTGCTCCTGGACCATCTCGTCCTGTGATGAGGACCCTTACATCCAGGATAAACTTGCCCCAGAGGCCACTGAAAATGGGCTTCCCTTGCCAGCCAAACTTGATGGGGATTCACTGGGCTGACCTAGTTGCTAAGTTTTACCTTTTGCTTCCAGAAGAAAGAATGAAAAATTCAAACCAGGTTTGCTTGGAAGCAC
This sequence comes from Uropsilus gracilis, assembly GCA_004024945.1. Classification (NCBI taxonomy): domain Eukaryota; kingdom Metazoa; phylum Chordata; class Mammalia; order Eulipotyphla; family Talpidae; genus Uropsilus; species Uropsilus gracilis. The sequence continues at coordinate 24,008 of PVHY01003547.1, read as the reverse complement.
TGGGGTCATAGAGACAAGCCATGTTGCACATCTGCCTAGCACAGTGTGCATTGCCATTTTCCAAATGCTTTTCTAAACCTTACATGATGTGGTAAACCAATGTTCTCTCAATAAAATCTGATAAATAATAAAAAATTGCTTCCGACACACTCCTCCAGTCTTGTGTTTAATGCCAGCCCTTCCCACTTTTTCTTTCCCTTCCCTGCAATCATCCCTCGGAATCCATCTAACACAGGATAGACAAATTATTTTTCTCTTCAAGGAGCACCCTCTCCATCTCCTCTTCATTCCTCAGACTTCTGACCAAACCCATGCCTCTCCCTTCACACAAACATGGTACCACCATCTTCTCCCAAACAAACAGCACACACCAAACAGTGTGCTTCTGTCTACTGTTAGGACAGCATGTTTGCTTTAGTGGACTATAACGTTCCTTTACAATGAATCAGCAAGGAACTAAAGAAGACTGTACATGTTTGGGGTTCTTTCTTTTGTCACCTTGGTGCCATGACACACACACATGTTCACACATACCCCTCTCCTGGGGCTTCCTTGGAGCCCAGTGTAGCAACTTACAGCAGATTCCTGACATCGCCACTCCTTTATTCCCAATACAATCCAGTCCATATTCCTGCTGTTTGATGAACAGATTCATTTTCTTTCTGTGTGGTTTCCTCTTATCTCTTTCCAAAGCATGCCCTCAGCCTCCTCCTTAGCGTCCATCTCTTTGACTGCATGGGGCTGGAGTTGCTGAAGATCCACCCAGGCTGACAGCTACAGAGATTTCCAGGAATCTGCTTTTTGACAAGGTTCCAGAGCTCCTGGGTTTCTCCAGTTCTTCAGGGAAAATGATCCACATGCTGTAGCCTAAAAAAGATCTGATTTGTTGGGTTTGAAAATGGGCTTCATTTTCAATTCATTTGATAGAGGCAAAAACATACAAACAACAAAAACAAAGTGACAAATTTCTAAGCTATGTTGAAAATTCTCAGTACAAGTCTTGTCTCAACCACCCCGGTGATCATGAGGCCATGTGATGGAAGGAGAGTTGGCAATCAAGCCTTCTCATCAGTGGGCAGGGTGTTTTCAAAGTGGGGACCTTGACCTCCATTCTTCTTAATGCTAGTTCTGGAGCACTTGATGAATTTCAGCATCTCCAAAACAGGTGTTTCCTTGTGTGCAGTTTGATTCAGAGTCAAGTCACTCCAGAAACTGCTTATTTTCATCAGGGTTGTTCTGATGGCATGTTGGGCAATTCTAAGCAAAAAGGAACATACTTCTTGGCTGTTGGATTCTAGAAGTGAAAAGAGCCTGGGTGAGGTCAGACTTCCCTCCTTGCTAAGGCAATGTGTAATAGAGATGTTTATAAAGCTATTATATTTAATAAGCCGTCCTCGTTAGTGTAGTGGTGAGTATCCCCACCTGTCGCTATATTTAATAGTACAGAGAAATAGCTGTATTTTTATGCTAAAATATATACAATGTGTATTAGATAGATAGGTAGATAGATAGATAGATAGATAGATAGATAGATAGATAGATAGATAGATAGATAGATAGATAGATAGATAGATAGATAATCAGAGGTCAGGGCATGATTGCCAAATGGAGTGGTGATCAACCTGGTCCAGGATGAGGCCAGCTCCTCCAGGCCTGATCACCTTGTGTCACCTGAAAAGCTTCCAACCAAGTGACCCGCAGTAGCCCATGGCAGTCACTTCAGGTCTTGAGTCTAGTGTTAGTGTTACAGGGCAACCCCAAAGTGAGGGCTTGAGTCCTCACCCATGGCCTTAAAATTACTCAGAACAAGACCCGAGGGCAGACACACATAGAAAGATTAATTAACAGTCTATTTAGAAAAAAGAGATGGGTCAGTATATTTGATCAGTAATGTTGTCTGAGCTGGGACCCTGGGTGCATGCTGAAGGAAGGCAAAACCAAGCTTCTCCCCTGCAGTCCCATGTGTCTGGTTTTATACCAAATAGGGCTGCTTATCTTCACCCTTAGTTCCCAGGAATCCTCCTTTCAAGAAGTCAAGCGTCATGGCAGATGCATGACTTGTGGAAGTTGTAGTCTTCCTCACCTGGATCTCTTTGGCGTGGAGGTGGGGGTGGAGTCCATAAACATTAGTGAGTAGCGATCCTTCAGGATATACTGTTCCACCAACAGATTTGGGGATACTGGGTCTTTTGCAGCTGGAGGTCATGTCCTGCCCCCACCACATCTGCCATGAAGCCAGTGCAGTGGCTGCAGGTACCCTGCAGGACACACCCTTGGGCAGATGGAGGGTCTTCTCCTCCGGGCTCCCCCACAGGGTCCAAGACACAGCTTGTCTCTGTGTCACTGTGGTTTTGTAGCTGACATCCTCTGATGACTCTCAAAGCCCTCAAAGTATATAGATATATAAAGCTTGATATTGATAAATAGCTCAGTTGTATATAATTCTATATACTTACAATTATGTAAACAGTCATATATTTATGTATTATATATGATGGCACTTAATAAGGTTAGTACGTTATGTGAATTATATACTTATATTTTATATAATCATAAATTTCATTACATATATTATTGATGTTATTATATAATATACTATGTATGCTGCATTGTTATATTTTGTTTTATAGTACGCACTGATTAGTTTTAGTAAATTATAGTTTATGTTATTATTATGTAAAATTAAGTACGTTTTAAAGTATATGGCATATAAATAATCTTAATAAGCCCTAATATATATTAATTATAAATATAATCATAGGTAGCATATACAGAGGATACATTATATATGCTGTATAAATATGTATGCATTGCATATTAAATAATTAAAATTCAGAATATTTATCTCTATATATTACTTATATAATCGTATATGGCATACTATCTATACAGTAATAACAGTATCAGTATTATATCTGTTTCTCTAACTGATTAAACTATGGATCCATTTACTTCATAAAGCATCTTGAGACCAACATTCATTTCAACATGCTTCAGGTAAAGTAACATTAAACCTGAGATAGGACCTAGTCGTGAGACTCGGGTTCTTCCTTTTGCTAGTACCTCGTTGGGGGAACAGTCCTGAATCAATTAATTTCATTCTAGATAGACCTCTCTGAGATCCAACTCCATTTCCCTCAAAGTCTATTTCCTCCAACAGCCCATTTACTATTCTGCCAGTTTGTAGCCCCATGATCTTGGACATGAAAGCAAGGGACGAGAAGGCAAGAAACTGGGCTTCAGTTAATCAATTTCCAAAACCAGGAAGTCACAGGTTGTGCCAACAGATGGTGCCAGAGCTTGCATGGGACAAGCAAAGTGGACAGCAGAGTGGTGACACCAACAGGCTGACCTGACCAGTGTCACCCACAGCAGGACAATGGTTACAGGATCCACACTGACTTCCAAGATCTGATTTCATGAATGACATGTGGCATCCCTGGGAAATACCCTCTCTCCTCTGCTCAACAGGTTCTTCCCTATGGTAAGATTCCGACTTAATACTCACTCTGAGTCAGTCCCACCAAGCAATGACCAAGACCTGTTATTAAAATAAATCAAGACACAAAACTTTTCCAAAGCCTCTGTATCTCTGCTTAATAAATTTAAGAATAAAATCAAATGGACTGAGGATTGGAAATACTTTCCACCATAACACATTTCATCATGGAGATCATTTTTAATATATATATACTTGACTGAGCACTAATGCCTGGGATATGCACTATTTTATTTTAACCTTACAAATATTTTAATTTTTATCTCTATTTCCAATATGAAAATATGTCACCAAAAGGTAAGTAAATAGTCTGAGGCTAATGATGCCAAAGGTCAGAGTCAGGTTCAACTGATTCAAATTAGTGCTTTTAACCCACATATCACCCACTCAAGACCTGCTCTGGCTCAGACCCTTCCCCTTCCCCTCCTATATGATTGCAAGTTTTGTCTTTTTCCTGTCCCTCTGCTCACTTCCCCCTATATTCTACCTATAAATGAAACCATCCAACATGACAAAAAATGATGTAAGGAAATAAACATAAATTTAAAAAATATAAAAACAAGAATGGATGGCTAGAAACGTGAAGGGGAAAAGTTCTGGTCATTGCAGGCTTCCATTTGGTGCCGAAGGCTTTTCCAGTCCCTGGACATGGGCCCTGCAGGCCCAGGATCCCAGAGCACAGCCCTCTGGCCTTGCTCCGAGCTCTCAGCTGAATGCTCTCTTCCCTAAATAGCAAAAAGGAGGTTCCAGTCTGGAGTTCCTTTCTTCAGATGACACAAGCGCTCAATTATTGCACAATCATGTCATATGTGCCTATTGTTTTCTTGGAACTTAAATAACCACCACACACACATATACATGGAACTGCAAATACCACTGTAAGTGCATGTACACACACATATACACACATCTATGGACTTCCATTTTCATAACTTATAAAACCACAGAAATGCACTTTACTGGAAAATCTCTGAGCTTTCATTTCCTCATTTAAAAATGGGCAATAGTATCTTAAAGAATTCTCATGATTACTAAATAAGATCATTTCTTTAAATTGTCAGCATAATGTCCAGCCCATTAGATGCTAAATAATTATTGTTAGCGCAACTATGAACCACTAGTATTCCTACTTCCGAACCTAGTAATAAATAGCATAGGTGTTAACCTTCATTCATTCAGACCTTCCTTCCTTCATTTATTCAAGTGTTCTGGGGTTCAATGGACAACATTCTCCATGAGGGAGACCTCTTGTCTGTCTCCTCAGTGTAGACATTTTTCAAAAAGATAGGAAAAAGAAAGGACAGGGAGAGGGGCAAAAGTTTGTTGAGCATTTACTTGGGCACTTCACTGGCATCTCTGATTACTCCTTTAAGCAAACCCTTGTGGAAGCACCTCAGCTCCATTTTATAAATGAAGGAACTTAGTTCCAGAGTGATTAGGCCTCCTGCCACCGTTAGAGAGCTGGTGAGTGGTGCAGGCCAGGTTGCCGCACAGCTGTGTCACTGTGATTCTGGGTATGCTGCAGAGTCCCATGGCTCCCACACCAAGGATACGGCTGCCTTTAAGAACCAGGGCCTCACAAAGCAGAGTGTGCAGGCGCCATAGCTGGTGACAATGCTGTTAGCTTTGGGTTATGGATCAGTCCCCAAACTCACACCAGGTAGGAACTGCGAATCTTGGTTAGACAGCTAGTTCCAAACATAAAATGAGTGTTTCAGAAATGGTCTTAAAAACAGAGTGCAAAGTGAGCAGAAAAACACACTTTGAAACCAGGGCAAGTGGGTTTCCTCTCTCCAGGTGGTCCCACCAGGAGAGTTCTCTACAAGTTTGATCACCATGTCCTAGAAGCTACAACAACCACAGAGACACAGAACAACATGAATCTTCATTCACTCATTCATTCATTCATTTATTCATTCATTCATTCATTCACATGCTCACTGCCCAAATATGGTCCACAGCTCCCATTTAATACTGCCCCTGAGCCAAGGCTGTGTTGGCACTGGGGACACAGGTACCCATGACCCACTTTCACATGTCAGCCACAGGAGGAGAGAAGTAATTATTAAATAACCCACAAATGAGTGTACAATTTTACTGATTGTCAAAACTACAAAGGAAGTCCCTCTGGAGAGGTGAGCATGTCTAACAGGGTAAATTGCTGTAATTAGGAAGGCCAATGTTTCCTTAAAGGAGCTATGAGAGAAGAGGAGATGAGAGAAGAGGGAGAAAGTGTAAGGGTGTCAGTCAAGGCTTACCTGAAAATAAGAAATTCACCTTTAGCTGGTAGGAGACAGCAGGGGGGATTAGATAGTTCACAGGATCATGAAAAGAACTAGAACTGGAACTGAACTTCCAGAAGTAGGTTCCAGCAAGTCCGTCTCTAGCAGAACTGAGCTGAGGCCTGAGTACAGATACAGGCTGCACATCTGGAGAGACCTAAGCTTGCTCTCCTCTATTCCTCCCTTCTGACCTTCATCCCAAACCTCCTTCATGATTCTATCCCCCAGAACAGCTGGGTGTTGAGTTGGAGACCTGGGGCGGGGGGTGAGGTAAGCATGGGGATATTTCTAAGTAAACTTTTTTGATCAAGGTAATTTCACATGCTTGCTCAGAATCCCAGGAACTCCATGGCCTTGAAGACAAAATGCACACACATAGCATGACCCAAGACATGACTGATTGGCTGACCATAGGCTATGTGAAGCAGACATGTACCCATCCACCACTCCTCCTGTGTGAAACTCTGCATTGTCCACATGTCCATCAACTTTACCTAAGCAGAGGCTGGGACTGCTGGTAGGTTAGGAGTGATCCCAAGGAGCAGACTGCATCCTGAAAAGTGTCTCTATTTGTCTGCAGTGCTAGTGATGAGCAATGCAAGCCTCCCCTGACAAAAATTGCTCCAAAAATTGAGAAACTTCATTGAATATGTCCCTTCTGTTAACACCTGATAAAGTAATTTTTTTGCTTCACAAAAATTCATCTACTCATTCACCTGGCAAGAGAGCACTTTGATAATAGGGCCCTCCAGTGCCTTTTCTATATCCCTCAGCAGTAGCCAGAAGTTTATCATCAAACCTGCTTTGAACAGACTTTGACCCAAACAAAACTAGAATTTCCTTCCATTCTTGGGTTCCTCCAACTCAGAAGGTGGGTAGAACAGGCTGGAACCTCTGATCAGGACTTTTGGACATACAACCTACATGTGTCCCACTTGTTTGCCCCAGTTTTGCTGCCAGATTTCCTGAACTTGTTCAAGTAAGAAAAGAGGAAACATGAAGTCTGGACTCAAGGGCAAAAGTGGTGTCCAAGAGGTGCACTGACCAATAGCTATTTCTAACTGACAAGGGAAATTTAAGGCAGCAGTATGAGCACTGCGTAGTGACTGGGGCAGTGACCTCGAAGTTGCTTTGTGGAGGAGGGCTAGGGCACATTCACCCTGCTCAAGTTATAAGCTGTCAGCTCACCCAAAGATTACCTGGGCCTCTGTTTGAAAGACACTGGAAGGATCTGCATACAATGGAAATCTTAACCCAAGATGCCCACATTTGTATGTATTCTTCTTCCCCTGACACAGACTTCTCCCCATGGAAAGCTTGAGGGTGTTGTCTCCAGTCTGGGAGGTGAAGTGTGAAGGGAGAGTTTGAGAATGTGTTCACCAGAAAGGTTTCACAGATCAGTGCACATGATGTGGGTGCGAAGGTTTTACATTTTCTGAGATGGAAGACCTTTCCCTCAGTGGATCCTGTCTTAGACAAAAATCATCACCTTGAAACCATCCCCAAGTGTAGTGAAGGATATAATTGTACTTTCGATGGTAAACTAAATACAGTATATTCAGATGCTGATTTATAATGATACACACCTGAAACTTAAATGTTATAACAATTTTAATTCAATAAAATATATTTTAATCCCCCAAATCACAGGACTAGCTCAAGGCTCCCAGGATTATTCTTTTGACTAATATACCAGAAAGAGAGGAAGAAGCTAGAAGGGAAGGTAGAAGAGAGGGAGGTAGAAATAAAAAAGTAGCCATTCTGTTTTCAGTAGCTCCTTCATAGATTTGATTGATTTTAAGAGTGCTAGCCCATTAGTGATAGAAAACATTATGTATGTAAGTTTTTGTGGATATTGATATAAAAGGATTAAGAGTAAACACAAAGAGAACAGTAGAAGCAGCTTCTCCAAAAAAAAAAATGTAAAAACCTGATAAAAATTAGGTAATTGTTATATAATCAAAACGGTGATATCATCAAAAATACTTCATCACAAACAGCATTATTTGTGTCTGTGAAAGCTGAGCAAGAGAATGATTAGTTAACACACAAAATATTCTGAACAGGAATCCACCCTCTGGAAAAGGCTGCTTAAACTCTTCAGATATCATTATTAAAATCTATACAGGAGATTTGTTTGCCAGCTAAAAAGAGATCAGACATATTCTTTTCTGAAACCACTAGAAAAATGGACAAAGAATATAAGCAGACAATTCACCGAAGAAGAAACTCAAGAGATTAAAAGGCCTATAAAGATAATCTAAAACCCATTAGAAATGATAAAAGTGCAAATTTAAACCAAAACCAGACATCACAGAGCCATCAGATAGATGAAATCTAGAGTGAGATAGTACCAACAGTTGGAGGAGGTCTGAAACCCATGTGGAAACCCTTGTCAGCCACCCCTATGGGAGCCACCAACACCATTATTCTGAGTCTATGAATTCCCATTGACAATTTATATCAGACCTATCTCATAAATGGAGATGTTGGCTGCAATATCCTCTGTGGCACCAGGGAGTTGAGACCATCTGAAAGCATGGCTAATAATTGTGGTGAGGCATGACACAGGATTGAAAATTTAAAAACCCAGACTTGACTAAAGTATAGAATAGTAGATATTACAGTACACTGCCAATTTCTTTTTTAATGTTTTTTACTTTATTTTTTAATAATTCATATATATATTTCACATCTTTGTATTACCTGGGGTTCACCTACCATCTCTCCTCCCTGACCACTCCCACCCATTCCCCTCTCCCATACCCCCACCCCAGTTGTGTACTTCACTTTGGTTGTTAGCTTGTTTTGGCTTTTCCTCCTTACCTTTTGTTTGTTTTTCTTGTGTCTCAAATATTAGTGAAATCATTTGGTTTCTGTCTTTTTCTTTCTGACTTGTTTCTACTAATATAATTTCTTCTAGGTTCATCCATGTTATTTCAAATTCATCAAATTTGTCAGGAGACCTCAGTACTTAAACAAAGGGACACCTGTACTCGGATGTTTACTGTTGCACTATTTATAATTTCAAGGTCATGGAAACAACCCATATACCCCAAAACAGACAAATGGATGAATAGATGTGGTATATATACACAATGGAATATTACTCATCAATTAAAAAATGACTAATTTGATGAATTTGAAATAACATGGATGGACCAATTTCTATCTCCTCTTTCACCGTGGAGGGACTCATTCCTCCAAATTCGGGGAACGTTGACCTCTGACACTGTTCTCCACATGTTCTGTGCCTTCTTAACATTGCTCCCAGTCAAAACAAGCCCCCATCCCTTCACACTTCCAGGGCAGCCCACATCCAATAGCAGGTTGATGCCATTGGGAAAAAGCCCTGTACTTTCAGTCAAGACAACTCTTTTGTGCCATCCCAGCTCCTGAGTTCCCCACAGTTCTCTCAGGGACTGCATCACTTTCTCCTCTTCTCCCAGTCCTCCCTGCCACCCTCCCTCACAGGAATCAGTCCTGAAGCAGAGGGCGTTCCCAGTAAACCTCCTTCATGCTAATCTCAATCTCAGAGTCTGTGTTTTAGGAAACCCAGCCTAAAACACATGCGTCAATCATAATATAAGGGAGGAAAACAATGAAATAACATGATAAAATCTCTAATAGTATTGATAAAAATTAACAAGAGATGCACATAGAGCTAGACAAGAACACATACAGATAAAAGAACACACATTGGATAGATTGTCTATGCAAGGGGGAGGGAACAGAAGAAGGGGAGCCTGGAGCAGAGACCAGTTTGATGACAGCACTCTGGGAGATGAAATGTTGATTAAGTCAATCCTTTCGCACCTGAGATCCAAACTGCACTACCACTAAGATAGTAATTTGAATTGATAATTAGAGGGGGTGTTCAGCATAGGTGATAAGTATAGGTTTTGGGTATCTGTGGCCCTCGTGTTCATGATAGGTAAGAAAGCAAGCTCTGGCTTGCCTCTCAACAATGCTAAAGTCTAGATCTTCTCTGACCCTGTGAGCCCCCACTTTCCAAAGCACTCCATCCAGTCCCCCCAGCTCACTGCTTGTCAGAACACCTTTGAGTTTGCTCTAGAGTGAACCTGTCTTCTCATTGCTATCACTAAGGACAGAGTGAAGGGACTTCCTTGCTCACAAGCGTAGCTCATATGCCTGCTTTGCCTTAGACATTGTCAGAGTTGCCTTCCACATCATCAGTTTAGACGTTGTTCTTGTGAAACTTTTGCAGCGTAATTGTGCAGACAAGAAATATAACCTCACTGACCTCTAACTGCCAGATACAATCAGTGTTTGCCAGAAGAACCTGGTAATTGCTAAACAACCCAGTCAGTGATGTGACAGAATGGCCACTTCTTTCCAAACCCTCTCCTTTTCTTCCTGGGGATCAGTCCCCAGCACAGTCCCTGCCAAAACCAACCCTGGTTGCTTGGCTATGATTAATATGGTCTGTAGTGAGATTCTGCACACTGGTGTACTTCTGGAAGTGATGCCACCCTTCCTAAACCTCACTGAGATTTCTGTAAACAGATAGTCCTCCAAACTCTCTCATCAACTACTGGGCACACATCAATGTGTAGTCTTGGAATCAATGGTCAGCGAACCAGAAGAGCTGCCTGCTGATTAGGAATACTTGCTTTGGGCTTTGACATAGGGAAATTCAAAAGGAATCAAAACATAATATTCAGTGAAGCTGGGGAACGTTTTTCCTAATAACCTAATAATCATGGTACACGCCCAGGTTTGCATACTAAGGCTTCCAGCATTTCCCTAATTAGGTCTGTTTTCATATGCCTGCTCATTCCACAAATTAACCAAGAGTCCTCATCACTTTGTTTTAAAAATAAGTGAAAATCCTTTCATTTAAAAAGAAAAAAAGAATAGATATCAAGTGTCAGACATAGAGGATTATATGATAGGAGCGCCAAGATGTTCTTCTTTATTGGAGGGAAATCACAAGAGAAGGCAATTATAAATAAAATTGAAAGTACTCATACTCTGGATAACAAATAAATGTGTTCATAATAAGTTTTTAATTATTTTAACTTTATCTTAACTCATGTAAGTTCAGCAAGCCCTGTTAATTGCCCATTCATTATCCATTCTCACATTCATACGTACTGAGTGAACATCTCAAGTTATTCAGTCTTTAGTGACCTTGTTGCTAAGCATGGTGACTTAACTCAGAACCTGCCAGTAAGATGTAGGTGTGAGACCCCGAGAAAGATGTTCTTTGCCTTTCTTCCTTCTTCCTTTTCCCTGTCTGGAACATGGATAAAAATACTTAAAGACAAGCAGCTACCTTGTAACCACATGGTATTAAGCCCAAGACAGAAAGTAGGCAGGCTGAGGATGGCAGAGCAGAGAGATACCAAGGAACATGGGTTCCTCGAATTCCTACAACTTGTATCCTTACTGCCTCCACTCCCTACCCTAACTTCTTATTATCAGTTAAGCCAATGTTTATTGAGTTTCTGTTGTTCATAGACAAATGTATTCCTGATACCAATCATTCTTGTCATTTTCAAATACAAGTCCTATTTTTTTAAAGTGAGAATTACTCCCCAACTACAGTAAATATCTTAGCTTCCTATCCCCAGCCCCCACTCAGCCTCACCTCCTTGGCTCACCCTCTGCCTAAGTAGAAAAGCTCAAAACCCATGAACAGTCCCTGCTTGGATTAGTTGGAAAAGAAGGCTGTATCCAAGCCCAGTGAGTAGATGGTGTTATTGCCAAGTTCCATTCAGTATCTGAGATCTCCTGCCCATAGGCAGCTTGGTCCCTGAACTCAGCTGTGGGGTCAGAGGACATATGGAGGGAAGATAAGGCCAAGACCACCCTCTTTCCTATTCCCCCAATACTTTTAGGTCCTTGGGGGCCCTTAGAGCCTAAGGAAGTGTCCAGGTTCCCCTCACCCTAGTAGTAACTTGAAAAAATTGTACTTATGGAAGGTATGACTTCATAGACCTGTGGGGTCTCTGTGACAATGATTAGCTATGACAGCTTCTAGTTAGAGATGGAGGAAAACACACGTACCTAAATATGCTCTCTTCTGAAACCATACTTTAAAACAGAAAAGGCAATTATTGAAAATATAACAGTCCACGAGGATGGGGAAATCAGGAGAGGAGACAGCATCAACATGTTGGAAAACACATGGATATATGGAGATAACTCCAGGAAGCAATGCTAAATGGTCATGGAATCAAGAGCTAGCTAGGGGTCTGGTGGCACCAAATCCTTCTGGAAGTATTAAGTTAACCAATCCCCATTTCTCATCCCCAGCCCCAACAGAAACTTAAGATTGTTCTTGGAGGGAACATGGAGTACATGAAGGGTTCCAAGGCCACTAAACATGATGAGAGGGGCGAAAAGAAAACAGGGGTATTAAATGGGCAGATTGGATGGCAAGGGCATAGCCTTCCTTCTAACTCTACTCTTAGATTATGAAACCCACTTGGGATTCTCCTTTTTTTTTCTCCAGAAAGTTAACCTCTTTTCTGTGGTAAACCCAGAAGAGTGACCTAAAAACACTGACTTTGAAGATCCTATAAGTAAAATGTTTTACCCCTCACAGCAAAAGTCAATTGACAAACCTGAGCTTCCAGCTAGCTTTGAAGTTCCCACTCTTCCGAATAAGCAGATCACTCATGGGTTACTGAGGAAAATCTCAAGCATGAGAAAGATATTTTAAAAAATTAATAAACTAACCAAAGAAAACAGAAGAGACCAAGAAGGAGAAAATGTTCAAAACCAAAATGAACTAGTAATTAATATCTACAGAAGAAAAAAGAGATAAAATGAGAAGCAGAAAGAAATATTAATTTAAAATGTACTCAAAGAACAAAAATAATTAGGGGAAATAAAAGTATAACAGAAATTTAAAATGTAGGTAAAAGTTTGGAAGATAAAATTGGAAGAAATCTTCCAGAAAATAAAGCACAAAATAAGTAAAAATTGGTAAAGTCCTACGTGAAAGATTGAAAAGAAAGCATTCAGAAAAAGGTAATGAAGAAAACAGAGGAGAATCATAAATGAAATAACACAAGGAAATTTCCCCTGACTGAAAAAGAGTTTACTGATTGAAAGTGTCCTCCAATGCTCAGGACAATAGAGGAAAATGAAACTTTACAAGTTATTTCAAAACATTGGAGAGAAAAGTTATGTTTTACAAAGTGGGAGATGGGGAGAGAGAGAATAAATACCAAGAATCAGAAAAAGAATTATTTTGGAGCTCTCAAAATGCACTAGAGACTAGAAGTCACCGCCATAATGGTAAGATAGTGTCCACTGATTCCTGTCTTGCTATAGTCAGGACCTATTTGTAGTCCTTCCCACACCAAGTAAGGCTCAAACAATGTTGTATTACTCTACAGCTGGGCCATATAAAACATCGCAGCTTCTACCTAGCTCTCTCTTGGATCAATTACCCTAAGAGAAACCAGCTGTCATGTTGTGAGCACATGCAATCCCTATGAAAAATTTCATGTAAAAAGTGTAATTTGTCATGTGAGTGAGCCATTTTAGAAGTTGATCCTTCAGCTCCAGTTAAGGCTTCAGATTTGAGTACTTTTTCCTTATTTCGCTCTTTGCTCTCTTCATTGAAGAATTCAAATGTGTCATGGTTTCACTGACTTTGTAAAATCACTATTATGGCAGTTCCCTCCAGCACTGTGGATGATCTGAAACTCCTTCATGGAACAGCTTCACTGATATCCTATTAAAAAAACTCAAGCATCTCACCATCTTCTCTCAACAAACCTGTTTCTGCACCCCAACATCACCATGGATCCAAACCCTTGATATTATTCTTACAGACCCCTACTCATCCAAAGTTTGTTTTCCCACTATTCCTTTCCCCCCCTAATATTTGAATCTCCTCTTCTTGTACTCAGCTATACCTATGCACACTACTGTACCAGCTCCAGTTCTACTTCAATCCCATTCAATTCGACATTGCGTCACATGAACTTTGTAAATACAAATCTCATTCTCCTTTTCACTGTTTCCCCATGGCCCATAATCCATTTAGCACAACATTACAGGCCTTTAATTATCTCAGCACTACTTTTTGATTGAGACTTTTTCTTCTCTACACTTCACCTAGTATTCTAAGATCCAGCTCGACCAAACAACTTGTACATCTGTGGACCTATGCTCCTGCTATACTGCCCACCTGAAATGCCTCTCATGGGGTTTGACTAGTGATGTACCAGCTTGGACATCATCTCCTCCAGGACACCTTCCTGGTCTCCAAGCTGACCCAGATGCCCACCTGTCTGATTCTCTACTTCCCTGTGCTTCCCTCTGACATGGAATAATCATAAAACCTTGTCATAACATGTCTAGTGCCTAGATCCCCTCTCCAGCACCCCTCTCCAGACAGAGGCAGATCTTCCAGGAAGCTGTGAATGTTGTAGCCTCAGTGTCCTCACTAGTCTAGAGCCAAGTCCCGATAGGGGCCCTAAGAGTGTGCTTTCTTGTCTATGACTTGTCAAATATGAGACGTGTTAACATAATCACTTTACATTGTTATCATTCTCCATCTAACTTCCCTTCTGTGTCATTTCCTTTCATATAGATGAGACCAGAGTGGCTATGAGGTAGATTTCATGTGGATTTAGAGGCAGGTTACAAAAGTGTTCCAAGTCACTTCTATGGGATATTTTAAACTACCCTGTGAGTCAATCCCTCAATGTCATATACAAAGGTACAGTGCCAGAGAATGTATGGCCATAACAACATGTTCCACAGCACCTAAGGTGGGGAGCCAAACAAAGTTCAAAATGCATGGAGACAGTAATAGTCTGTGGAATCTCTAACAACCATAGGAAGAATACCATTTATAAGTAAGGCTTTAGGCTCTGCAACAACTAGAAAAATAAATCTCTCTTTTCACGATTATGTTATACCAATTATATATTACAATTTTCATGATATTTAAAGATTTTTTATGGAAACATGACAAGATAAATTTTGTCATAATTATTATGCTACAGTGTATAAACCTGTAAAAATACTACAGAGAACATTTCTGTGAGAAAAAACATGTCCTAGATGTTCCCATACAATCAGGGCAAATCTCAGTGAATCTGACACAATTTTTCCTCCAAAACACCTGGAAGTTCCAGAAGAGACTGTATAGAGAATTACCAATCACACAAGAAAGTAATCTGAAGAAATGTTGCTGGTAAAACTCCTAACTACATATTAAACTTTGTATATTTTTAAGAACTATATATCACTCAGAATTAAAATATAAATGACTGAGAAATTAATATCATGATTGCTAGAGTAAGCTTCAAAATGACAAAACCTCATATCACACAAGACTTAAATGCTGATGGTCCAGATGATGACAGGGACAGAGTCATAACATCCAGAAAGTATGGTGAGTTATTAATGGCATTAAAAATCAAAAGATGAGAATCAAAACATGAACACACAAGAAACAAAAAAGCAGAATGTATAGCATATACAATGCATATACTGGATATAGAATATTTTTTCAAATTCACAACAGCCTTTAAATTTACATGACATTATGATAATATAAGAGAATGAAAGAAACATTTGTCAACTGCCAATAATATAAACCATTTTTTGATAAGCTCTGCAAGAGGAAAAACTGAATCATCTTTCTATCCTCCTTAGAAAATAACATTTCAAAATTATTGCCAGGCAAAGAGATGATCAAATAATATGTTATAAAAATATGCTAGTAAAAACTATTATAGAACTGTGTTGATTAATTCAAGTGCAATACTATTTTTCTGGTTTTGTCAGGATTTTTTAATGTGAAATTCGATGCAATTTCTTTTTCTAAATTAATATCTACTCCTATTTGCTCTTGTATTTATGACTTTCATTATTTTCAGTAAAGGACACAGGAAAACTGGGTCCACTCACACATGGGTGGAGACCTGTTCCCACATTCTGTTCAATATGTCCACCAACTTGACTAGCTCAGTAAATGAAAACATGGTGAGCTTGTGAGCTAGATGTATTCTTATTGCCACCACAACTTCCTAGGTCCCTGCACTGTTTATTACTCTGCCAATTAGCAGTTCTTTCTTGTTCCCATGGCTATGACACTTCGAGTTGAGGGATCTGCCTAAGCTTTTATAAGGTCATCAACATGGCACATATGACCTGCACTTAACACAAAAGTAAATATGTGGAAACCTGGCTTTGAGATAAAGGCTCAGCAAAGAGTCTCACCTCTTTGAGTTCTTGCAGTTAAGCCAATATCGTTGAAA
This sequence comes from Uropsilus gracilis, assembly GCA_004024945.1. Taxonomy (NCBI): domain Eukaryota; kingdom Metazoa; phylum Chordata; class Mammalia; order Eulipotyphla; family Talpidae; genus Uropsilus; species Uropsilus gracilis. Next base: position 7,971 of record PVHY01003547.1, on the reverse strand, counting down.
TGATCACTGTTGCATGTTCTCATTCTGGACAATCTATAGATTTGTCAGTGTATTCATGAAACTGAAAGCTTCTCACTGTTCCCTACAGCTGTAGAGAAACTCTGTCCTCCTCTCCCATATCTAGTTTCTTAGAAAGTGAGACTGCTCAGATTCATCTGTGCCCAGGTCCTGTTGACTGACTGAACCCAAGACAAGAGCAGATAATCCTGTCCTTTGGGATTATGGTAGATCTTTAACGGTATTTTTCTTCTAGGTACACTTAAATGGACTCAGGGCATTGTTGCCTCAAACAGTACCAAAGGGAAGCTGGCAACTTGATCATTTCTTTGTAGGTTCATGCACATGGTGCTGATATCTGCCACCTACCCAAGTGCAGAGATATTGGAGGGAAGCCTGGAAAAGTAAAACAATATTTGCTAACACAAATATTAAAGAGAGTCATTTTGCTTCCCTCAATATCTCTACAGCATATTACATTTTAAATAGAGCTGGCTTTAGAGAAGGATAGAAAAGTAGTGAGGTTCAGAATAATTATCAAGTTGTCATTTATATGTGTTTCCGTAATCTTCCTCATAACGACTCCCATCATATTATCTCTATTCAAATATCTTCATTTATCAAAACAGATCTTATTTGTTATTTGTCAAAAAACAAATAATGAAAAAAAGTCCTGAGGTTCAGAGAGATTAAATGACCAGTGCCAGGTCATACGATAGAGCCGAAATCTGACGTTGGTCTATAAAACTGTCATATCCACTTGTTCTCCAGCACCCAACACTGCCTTTTCTATACTACAGCTGTTACACAATGGGATCGCTACGCAGGAGCTGGGAGCTGAGGAAACCCCAGACTGAGCTAAAGATTTTTTGAGCCTTGTTTCTCTCCTGCTCCACCATGGCTGTTTCATCTTTGTCTTACCAGGTCAAAGAATTATCGCTGCAGGCATTTGGACCTGAGCTCAGCTCTCTGGGGACTGTGTTTGAGGAGCTTGGTGGCTCAGGGCCTCCACTCTACATTCCTATTAAGCACTCTAGATTTAATAGCTCCTATTAATACAAATTATGCTTCATTAAGCATGAAGCTAAGGAGAACTCAGCTCGGAAGCTCCAGCTCAATACAAGGCTGAAGGACAAACAGAACGGCTATTTTTAATCCTGGCAATGACACTGGGGAGAGAGTGGCCTGACACTGCAGGTGCCTGTCACCACTGCTGCAAATTGAGTTTTTCACGTTTCAAATAAATATCTCCTGTTTTCAGTTCAAGGTGTGGAACAGAGGTAAACCTTTGCGATCCTTAAGGGAAAGTAATATCCAGAACACTGTTCTCTTCAAAAAAAACGTTTTTTTCTAGAAAGCCTGAGTAGAAGCAGGGAGGAAGATGTTCTCATCAAGTTCCCTAGTTGGTTTCTGCTCCACACACCCCCAGGAGACTCTGCTTCCCAGGGTTGCTCACTGTGCTATTATGACCTCACTGGTTATAAACTGAGGTATAACTAGAGGTGGCTCAAAAGCAGGTCAAAAATGTATGTGTGGCTTTCTTCTAGATCTAGAATCAACAAATGTTTTCTGTAAAGGACAATACTAAATATCTTAAGCATTGTGGGCTCTGTGATCTCTGCTGCAACAGTACAACCCCACAATCATTGCACAAAGGAGCCACAGATGACACCTAAGGGAGTGTGTATTCCTTTAATATGCATGACTGTGTGCCAATAAAGCCTTATTTACAAAAATTGGAATTGTAGAGACTCCCACCTCAGACAGATTCAAGTATTCTCTTTCATATTAAATGTCTTTGCAATGGTAATAATCTTTTGTGAACATGCTTATATCAATTATATCTACTTATCTATAAAAATGTGACAATTGGCATTGATTTAAAATAAAATCTCTGTATATGATACAAATGCAGGATTATGACATTTGGATTAGGATAATTTACTTCTTACTTCCATGATGCTGAAGCAGGATTGTATACATTCACGGGAGTACAATCTTCAAGCAGCACTTTTGCTAAGTAATCAGTTTTCATGATCATGATTTTTTATATTTTATATAGTACATGATCATCATGCCTATTCTGAGAATCTGACAATGAGGGCACAGTATGAGTTCTACTAATAAAGTTCCCCAGTTAATTCTCTGTGTAGGTGTACTAGTCATTCTCCAGAGAAACAGAGACTATAGATTACCTATCTATCTATCTATCTATCTATCTATCTATCTATCTATCTATCTATCTATCTATCTATCTATCCATCCATCTGCCTACTATCACAAACTAAATAATATGCTAAATAAATGAGGTATAGACATGATATAGATGTTTGTTATGCATGCTATAGACTTGTGCTACCATAGAGGTTGAGAAATATCGAGGTTGCCACCTGCAAGCTGGGGGATTCAGGAAGTCTGGTGGTGTAATTCAGAAGCCTGTGAACCAGAAATCTAAAGGTATTGATTTCACTTTAAGTTGGAAGCTTGAGAAGTGTTATGAGTAGAAAACTGATACTCAGCCTTGCAGGTGAACAGAAAGAGGATATGCCTATCCTTTTCTATTTAGGTCCTACCACATGGTGATGATGCCCACACAAAAGAGAGGTTGTAGCTTTTTTTTTTTTTTTCACTCAGTTGACTAATTCAGAAGCTAAGCTCTCCTGGAAACACTCTTACAAACACAACCAAAAATCAAGTTTAACCAGTTGTCTGGGCATCGCACAGTCCACGCAACCTGATAAATAAAATTAAACATCATGGTAGATGGAATGTTTGTTTCCCTAAGATTCAGTCTCATTGCCTTTCAAAAGTTATCATGAGTTTTGATGTGATTTGCTGTAATAGGATGTTAGAATGCTTTGAAGGGAGAGAGGTTTGAAATTACAGGTCAGGACAAAACTTACACCATAAGTACATCCTAGCAAAATAGTAGAGCTTCTTCTAAGAGCATATGCTACTAATAAAAGGCTTTAAAAAATAACAAAATGCCAATGGTATAATTTTATGTATATTAAATATAGAGAAATAAAAAATTATTAAAATAAACCAAATAAATAACAAACTTTAGAAAACTGTAGAATTGAAACTACCAAAAGTGGGGGAAAGAGAGAGGAGAGCAAAGTGGGGGAGAGCAAGTAAAATAGACTATGGTGGAAGACTCCTGATGCCTTGGTGGTGAGTATGGTATGGTAGCATATACATAAAGCATGTGATTATACCTCTAAATCAATGTTACCTCAATAAAAAAAACAATGTTTGTAAACCAATTGCATTGTAAAACAATGTTTTCTCAATAAAAAAATAATAAAAATTTTAAAAATAGTATTTTAGGAAGAAAAAGGGAAAAAACAAAAATATTGCTAGCCAGATACAAAGCTAGCTACTGTCTTACAGAGCAATAAAACCATTATTAACAGGTTTATTTCTTTGTCAAACAGACTATAATCTAACATGTAACTATGCAATATCTAGATTCTCATAAGTAGTAAATAGCAAAATCAAACACAAGAATATTCTCATGAATAATTAATAATGTCTACAGAGGCTATTAATCATTGAAAAGACATTTGCCTGCACTTTGCCTTATATACGTCAGGTAATTTTTCTTTACTGTCATTCAAGGAATATATCACAATCAGAGAGAATATTTTGGAGTTGTAAATAAAAGTGTCCTGAACAGACATGCCTGAAAACTACCAAAGTAAAGAAGACCAAGAGATTCCTTTTCACATGCTTGCCCAAACTTTGTACACTGTTTTGCTTCAACTTTTCCAAATGAGGCAGAGGATGAACGAACAGAAACCCCAAGAAGGAGGATAATACCTCTCATTCTTTTGATATTACATTTTTGTGGGTTGTCTTGAAGTGACAAAACCATAGCAGCCCATAGCTCTGCTGTATTCCTTGACATTGAGCCATCAAGAAAGTTGAGCTTGTACAAATGGGTTAGGATGAGTAGTCAAAGGATTTTGTTGGCCTCAGGATATTTAGTAGGATATCACCAGAGCAAATAATGTAACACTCCAAACCTTCACAAAAGACTCAGATAATCAAAATATTTTTATTGTTCCTAATATTTCAATGTCTCCATTAATATTGTTTTTTCTATTAACATAACATCTCATAAAGGACATTAAACTATGAACCTTGCTCAGACTGTTGTACACAGGCAGAGTAACTGCACTTAGATTTATCTTGGAACATGCATAAGCATCACTTATACCTCACACACCCAGAACAGGTAAAAAGGGTGTCAGACAGAACTCAAGACTTCCTGAATTCCTACAGGTTTTGCCAGGAATCATCATCCTGTTATTGCTAACTGAATTTTAAATATATAAATATACATATATATTTTTAAATAGGACATTTAAAATATGTATATTTTAAAACATTACAATCACTGCAGAATAACCTCCATTCTGTTTTATATGTGTTTTAGTTTTAGTTTCAAGGCACTTGTTCTTTCTCTTTTCCTCCCCCATGTTGATTGGCTTATTGGGATAATTTTTATTTTTGTTTAATTGAAGTTAGGGAGAGTGGTGAGCCCAAGGAAGGGAGGGAACATAATGGATTCTGGAAATGAACTCTGAGTGATTTGGTGGTAGGTTCTCTATGTTGATGATATCTGAATGAGAGATCTTGTATTCCCAAAATACCAACAACAACTTTTGCAGGAAGTTCTTAATTTTCCTCCACTTAACAGACTGGAAGCCAGGACTTGACAAATTTTTGCTGCCAAGGGTAAGAGAGTAAATACTTTGGGCTTTGCAGGCAATATAATCTGCTGCAGCTACTGGAATTTGGCATGAAAGTAACAATAGATACTATGTAAACAGATGACCATGGCTCATTTCCAATCATTTATGAGAACAGGTGGCAAGCTAAATGTATCCCATAGGCCATGGTTTTCCATGTCCCAGAGTACAATAGATGCTCTGAACCAATCCTACAAATACTTTCCTTGTGATTGTACAGTCATGGTACACCCTCTTCCTACACCCTTGTAATTGTATACTTATAACAAAGCAATCTGTTGGTTGGTTTTTCCCAACATTTGTGTAAGTTCAATTATTTTCACATAGTCAGTACATTCCCTTCCCCGAGGGACTGTGGACAACAATAGCACCTTTAAAATGGGCAAGCAAAATGTGAAAGCTGAGAGATGTTATGTTGCTGCAGGAGCCAGACCCTCAGCAGTTTTGAGCTCAGCTGTCTGGAAGAAGACCACCCACCTTGGCCAGTGGGATGAGGAGGAAGGATGGCATGGGGTGTAGAGTGCTGAGGCTCTGGTGCTAAAAGTAGCTGCCAGGTTGAAGCCTTACCTGCCCAAACCAGGCAAGCAACTGACACATAGAGGTAAAGGTGGAAGTGACCAGTGGCTAAGAGAGGGTCAGAGCAGCATCCAGAGCTGAAGAGCTATAATGCTGGACCCCAGTGTGAGGTGAAGATATTGAGACAGCTGCAGCCAGAAGTCACAAGCCAAGGCCCCTTTCAACAGACCATGACCTGGAAAAAATTTGGCAACATTGGTTTCAGTCAGCCCTATCAGAAGCTGCCCTCTAATACCCTTAGAAAACCTTCTTTGGCAAATTGTATAAGACTGACTTTTTATCTTTTAAAAAAAAGTGTAAAGAAAATGATTCTGAAAATGAGTACTTTGAAATGCTGAACTTCAATTCTTTTGGGAAAAGTGGTAGTAAATAAACTGTTCAGAACTAACTTTCTTTTCCTTTGAAAGGAAGACATAAAAATGAGTTCTGAAAACAAAGCCTTTGAAAGAAAGTCTTTTCAAAAATCCCATCTCTAATATTAGTTTGACCAATCTTGAAAAGACCTGGTAAAAGGAAAATGTGTTCAACTTAATGTATTATCTGTTTGCCATTGTACCTTATTTGTAAAATACGTCCTTCCATATGAAAGATAGAAAAAAGATCCTCCAACTCACACATACCCCAAACACTCCCTGATCATCCCTTGTGGGATGAACAGAAAAACCCCACCAGGTAGGCAACAAGGTCTATGGTTCAGGGTGTTGCTATCCCACCCCTATCTTTCCCGAATAGCAAATGACACATAAATTGACATTAAAATAAACCAAGACTACTCCCCTTGGGCAAGGAGCGGAGGGCACCTTGGTTCGCCAAACCGAGCTGCAGGTGGCTGCCCTGTGAAGCAGCCATCCGCTGGCAGTGGGAGCAGCTTCCCCACCCCATCTCCCCTCCAGGGCCTATGAAGCCTGACCCCCTAGCTCCCAGCTGGCAAGGGAATCCCAAGAGCCAGGGACTGGGGCTTGCAGATGGCCTGGGGGGGGGGGGGGGGGAGGAAGGGCTGTCTGCTGGCAGGCAGGACTCAAGTGCCTGCCCTGCCCCCGCGCGGGAACCTCCTGGAGCAGGATGGGCCTGGATGGCCAGGCAGGCGCCTTTCCATGCTCCCCTTGGGCTGTCTGCAAGCCCGAGTCCCTGGCTCTTGGGACTCCCTTGCCAGCAGGAGTAAGAGGGGGTCAGGCTGCGCAAGTAAGCCCCCCATCTGGGTAGACGCTGGAGGGGGGATGGAGTGGGGGAGCTGCTCCCACCCGCCGGCGGATGGCTGCTTCACAGGGCAGCCACCTGCAGCTCAGTTCAGCTGAGCCAAGGTGTCCTCTGCTCCTGGCCCAAGGGGAACATGGGAGGGCGGCGGGCCTGGCCATCCAGGCGGAGAGTTACGGCGCACTGGCAAGGGGTGGGGGGAAAGCCCCTTCCATTTCTCTTTACTCCAGCTAAACTTCAGAGGACCAAGAATATGCGCAACACCAACCCCAACATAGAACAAGTGAGGGACCATGCAAAAGTCCAGCCCACAAGCCTGAGCTGGACACAGCAGATGGACAACCAAGAGAACCAGTGCATGCGAGACAAGAGAAACAACTGTGGAGACATGATGTCACCATGCGCAAAGAAGACCCGGGACTTCATTTTGGAGATACCTTAAAGGAAATCAACACACCCTCCCCACATTACGGGAGAGGAGAGGATGACCAAAGATGGGGTAATTGCCCCCATATCAAAACTGCAAAATGAAGCAGAGGAGATGATCTTCAAAGGCCATTCACAGATGCCTGTATTCACAGAGAAACTTCTTCACCAACACAGACTGGGGGTGAGACCCCCAAAATCTCACAACAGAGCCATAAGGAAAAGTAGCAAAGCAATGGAGGTGGGATTGGAGAAGACGGCCTGCAGCAAAAAAACATGGACAGATCATAAATGAAAAAAGCCTGGCCACCCAACGCAAACTTAAGACTGAAAACCTACCAGCAAGGCTCGCCTGGTTCCAATAACACAGTCCCTCACCCAGTGAAAGGACACTGCCATAGGAAAGAGACTAATGGACTTAGCACAACTAGTAAACAACAAAGAGTGGGGTTTGAGAGAATAGAAGGGGCACCAGAGGGAGGAGGGAGAGGGAGGTATTCCCCCCCAAACACAAAGGTTGTGATATAAATAAATAAATAAATAAATAAATAAATAAATAAATAAATAAACCAAGACTAAATAGTAACGTTCTTCATAGTTGCCACACAGTGTAGCTAATTCAAGGTTTAAGTAACAAAATGTCAGGCTTTGGAGGTTGAATTTGGAGTTGAAGTTCAATATGAAAAACACCTCTGGGTTACAAACTCTGCCTTATAAACTGAATATGTAGGTGTGTCTTTTCAAATTGACCATGAATCTTGCAGGGTGTTTGTGTCTTCAGAGTTTTACCTGTATCTCAAATATACAGAGGGTTATATGAGGTGACACACTCCTCACCACTCTGCCCCACATCCTTCAAGCCAAGAAAAGTATATCTGCCCTGTTTGTGAATGTTTGCTCTCTCATCCAAAACAGGACTCACATCCCATCATTTAAACAAGAAAGAAGGGCGCCGGCTCCAGCCCCCGGGAGGGACCCGCTCGCCACACGCCACCTCCGCCGCCCCTGGGAGCCACCCCCC